>PVLC010046177.1:0-11459 GCA_004027655.1 Graphiurus murinus | reverse complement strand
GTGGCGCACGCTTGTAATCCCAGCATTCGGGAGGCTGAGACCGGAGGATCCGGGTTCGCGGCCAGCCTCAGCTACCTAGTGAGGCACTCCGCAACTTAGTGAGACTCGGTTTCAAAATAAAGAATAAAAAATAGGGCTGGGGGTGTAGCTCGGAGGTAGAATGCCCCTGAGTTCAATCCCTAGTGCCACAAAAAAAAAATAAATAAATAAAATAAAATAAAAGATAAAAAATAGAAAAGGCTGTGGGTATACCTCAGAAGTAGAATGGCTTTGGGTTTAATTCCTAATACATCAAAATAAAAGATTGACTGTGTTATTGACAAGACTGGTTTAGAGAATAGGTCTGTGACCTGCAGCCTGAATTAGGTTTCCATATTCTGCTCCCCAAGCCTCAGCTTCCACACCCTCCTCAGGGGTTTTGTGGATCTGTACATCAGATCGCCTTGTTAGTCACAGAAAGGGGGCTCTGGCTCCTGTAGGCCTCCCTGGCCTTGGAACTGACCTCTGAGAGGGCCAGAGAGGGGAACGGAGGCGTGCTACAGGCTGCTGGGAAGTTCTCTTTCCAATACTCCCGAAAGGGCAGAAGTTTCTCTTTCTTTTTTTTTTCTCTTTCTTTCTTTCTTTTTATGGCACTGGGAATCGAACCCAGAGGCATTCTATCTCTGAGTTACACCCCTAGCCCTTTTTATTTTGAAAAAGGGTTGGACTAGGTTGGTGAGGACTTCACTAAATTGCCGAGGCTGTCCTCAAACCTGTGATCCTCCTATCCCAGCGTCCCAAGTACTGGGAGTACAGGCATGTGCCACCATGCCTGGCTAATCCCCATCCCTTATTATTTTTTATTTGAAAACTGAGTCTCACTAAGTTACTGAGATTGGCCGCAAACCTGCAATCCTCCTGTCTCAGCCTCCCAAGTACTAGGATTACAAGTATCCGCCGCCACACCTGGCAAGAAGTTTCTCTTTCATGGGCAGGTGGGGATACAAAAAACAAAATGCTACTGAGCTGATGGACATGATCAAAGGAAAGAATCTAAAGAAGAACCTTTTACCCAAGAGGTCAGGGTTTCCTTCAGTGGTAAGCATCCTTCTCATTGCATGACTAGAACAAACTGGAACAGAATAATAGGTAGAAAAAAAAAAAAAAAAGAAGAAGAATACGTAGAACTGGATTGTGCAGTGCCCAGCAGAGGCAGTACCTCCAACTACTTTTGCCCCATGAACACCTTCATTCATTCATTTCATTCATTCATTATATTGGTATTGGCGATTGAACCTAGGAGCATTCTACCTCCAAGCTATGCCCCCATCCCTTTTCTTATTTTTGTGTTTTTATTTTTTATATTGAAATAGGGTCTTGCTAAATTGCTGAGGCTGGCAAAGAACTTAAGATCCTCCTGTCTCAACCTCTCAAATACTGAGATTACAGTCGTGCACCACCACTCCTGGTTTGGAGGGCCTCTCTAAGTAGCCGAGTCTGGCCACGAACCTGGATTTTCCGGTCTCAGGCTCCCAAGTACTGGGATTACAAGCATGAGCCAAGCACGCCCAGTTTATGAACACTTCTTAAGAGTCTGGCCTAAGATTACTATGACCATCCATCTGGAGAGAGAGAGAACTTTATGGCTAATTTAAGCCCAGTTATTGTTTTCATTGGCCCCAGATGGCAGAGGACATCAAGTCCAAATGTAAGACAGAGGATAAAAGAGAGCTTAAAACAGAAATGGGGGCCAGGCATGGTGGTGCAGGCTTGTAATCCCAGCATTTGGGAGGCTGAGACCGGAGGATCCTGGTTCTCGGCCAGCCTCAGCTACCTAGTGAGGCACTGTGCAACTTAGTGAGATCCTGTTTCAAAATAAAGTATAAAAAATAGGGCTGGAGCTGTAGCTTGGAGGTAGAATACCCCCAGGTTCCATCCCCAGTACTGAAAAAAAATAGAAATGGGTAGCCTGGTGAGCAGATCCAATCCGCCGATGTGTTTGATTTAGCCCATAAATGTTTTAAAAAATATTTTTAAGTCGGGCATGGTGGTGCATGCTTGTAATCCCAGTACTTGGGAGGCTGAGACAGGAGGATAGCAGGCTCAAAGCCAGCCTTCGCAATTTAGCACGGCTCTCAGCAACCTAGTGAGATCCTGTTTCCAAATAAGATATAAAATTGGGATGGGGCCGGGCGTGGTGGCGCACGCTTGTAATCCCAGCATTTGGGAGGCTGAGACCGGAGGATCTGGGTTCGCGGCCAGCCTCAGCTACCTAGTGAGGCACTCCGCAACTTAGTGAGACTCGGTTTCAAAATAAAGAATAAAAAAAATAGGGCTGGGGGTATAGCTCGGAGGTAGAATGCCCCTGAGTTCAATCCCCAGTACCGCCAAAATAAAATAAAATAAAATAAAATTGGGCTGCGGGTATAGCTTGGAGGTAGAGTGCCTCTGGGTTCCATCCTCAGTACTGAAAAAAATTTTTAAAAAATTATTTGTGAACATACACAAATTGATAAAGTTTATATAATGATCTGGATTTTGCTGGACGTGGTGGCGCACACTTGTAATCCCAGTACTTGGGAGATTTGAGACGGGAGGATCACAGGTTCACAGCCAGCCTCAGCTACTTAGTGAGGCCCTCCACAATTTAGTGAGACCCTGTTTCAAAATAAAGAATAAAAAAAAATAGGGCTGGGGGTGTAGCTTGGAGGTAGAATGCCCTTGGGTTCAATCCCCAGTACCACACACACACACACACACACACACACACACACACACAAATTCTTTTAAAAGGGGGCTAGGTGTCTAGGTCAGAGGTAGAACGCCTCTGGGTTCAATCCCCAGTACCAAAATAAAGACCCAGATTTCATGGCATCTCCAGAAATGTCCAAATATTCTTTCCATGTGAATATGCTTTTCTGTATGGCAAAACCAGGTGGACAGAGTAATCACTCCATCATTTCCAAAAGGGTGCAGTTCCCACCTAGGCTTTTTGGTGACATGAAAATCTCCTGTCTACATTCCAGTTTGTGATCTTTGAGTTAAATTGACCAGAACTAGAGATTGTTTATGATCTGAAAGAAATGCAAATGACTCATCTCTGTGAGCCAGTATTTAATCATGTCAGTGATTTGGCAATGTGAAGAGTGCCGGGGGTGGGGGGGTGCCAAGAAGCTGACCACTCATAGGGGT
Organism: Graphiurus murinus; assembly: GCA_004027655.1. Lineage (NCBI taxonomy): Eukaryota > Metazoa > Chordata > Mammalia > Rodentia > Gliridae > Graphiurus > Graphiurus murinus. The sequence continues at coordinate 8,288 of PVLC010046177.1, read as the reverse complement.
GGAGAGGGAGCAATCAGGAGATATCTGTCTGTGTAACAAGGATGGAGAAATTGCTATGAAAAGCAAGAGAAAAGGGGCCACATCTCATAGTGCAGAGAAGCAGGCAAGTCTGGAGCCGGTGACTATGGGAGTCAATTACAGCCAAGTGTTGCTAGGGCAACTCAGACTCCATGCTCAGCCTGGAGGGCCTCCGGTCTCAGCTCTGAGGTCAGGGAAGTACAGGAGGAAAAAGATAAGGTTGCAGGAGCATTGTTCTGGGTTGGGGCTCAAGTCTTGAAGCTGATAAAAAAAAAAAAAAAAAAAAAAAAACAGTGCTATAACACCAGGGCTACTGATGGCCATTTTAAAGGTCTGGAATTGGGGATTATTACATTACTATTACATTACATCCCACACTCCCTTACACTCCACTCCTCTTCTGTCCTCTCCTCTCCCCTCTTCTCTTCTCTCTTTCTCCCTCTCTGTTCTGGGGATTGAACCCAGAGGCCTGTGCCACCACACCTGGCTTTGGTTTTATTTTTTGTGTATGATACTGGGGATTGAACCAGGGCCTACATCTGAGCCACAACCCTAGCCCTTTTATTAAATATGGTCTCCCCTCTCAGCAATCTAGCAAGAACTTGTTTCAAAATAAAAATAAAAATGGCTGGGAGTATAGCTTGGAGGTAGAATGCCCCAGGTTCAATTGCTGAGGGTTTCTTTAAATTGCTGAGACTGGACTCGAACCTGTGATCCTCTTGTCTCAGCCTCCCAAGTACTGGGATTACATTTGTGCACCAACGCACCTGGCTCTTCAGGCATTTCTTTCCAATCTGCAGGTTGTAAAGCATTTGTGGGCTATGAAATTAAGTTAGGGGGCCAAAATCAACATACATTTATTTATTTATTTTGGTACTCGGGATTGAACCTAGGGGCATTCTACCTCTGAGCTACACTCTCAGCCCTATTTTATTTTTATTTTGAAACAACAGTCTCACTACTTGCTTAGACTGTCCTCAAACCTGCGATCCTCCCATCTCAACCTCTTAAATACTGGGATTATAGGCAAGTGCCACCACGCCCAGCTCAAAATCAACTTTTCGGTACTAGGGATTGAACTCAGGGGCATTCTACCTCTGAGCTACACCCCCAGCCCTATTTTTTATTCTTTATTTTGAAACAGGGTCTCACTAAGTTGCAGAGGGCTTCACTAAGTAGCTGAGGTTGGCCATGAACCTGTGATCCTGTCTCAGCCTCCCAAGTACTGGGATTACAAGCATACACCACCACACTCGGCTTCAAAATCAACATTTAAAAAATGGAAAGAAGCATACATGTAACCCCAGTACTTGAGAGTCTGAGACAGGAGGATTGTAAGTTCGCAACCAGTCTCAGCTACTTCCTAAGGCCCTCAGCAACTTAGTGAGACCCTATTCCAAAATAAAGAATAAAAAATACGGCTGGGGTGTAGCTCAGAGGTAGAATGCCCCTGGTTTCTATCCTCAGTACCACAAAAAAAAAAAAAAAAAAAAAAAAAAAAAAAAAAAAAAGCTGGGCGTGGTGGCGCTCGCAGCATTTGGGAGGTTGAGACCACAGGATCTGGGTTCAAGGCCAGCCTCAGCTTCCTAGTGAGGCACTCCGAAACTTAGTGAGACCCTGTTTCAAAATAAAGAATAAAATTAAGCTGGGCGTGGTGGCGCACGCTTGTAATGCCAGCACTTGGGAGGCTGAGACCGGAGGATCCGGGTTCGCAGCCAGTCTCAGCTACCTAGTGAGGCCCTCCACAACTTAGGGAGACCCTATTTCAAAATAAAGAATAAAAAATAGGGCTGAGGGTATAGCTTGGAGGTAGAATGCCCCTGAGTTCAATCCACAGTACCCCCCCAAAAATGAAAAATAAATAAAATAAAAAGTGAAAAGAAAGCTAGATGTGGTGGCACATGCCTGTAATCCCACCAGTACTTGGGAGACTGAGACAGGAGGGTCACAGGTTTGAGGCCAGCCTCAGCAATTTAGCAAGGCTCTCAGCAACTTAATGAGACCCTGTTTCAAAATAAAAACGGCTGGAGGTGTAGCTCAGAGGTAGACTGCCCCCTGGGCTCAATTCCCAGTACCATATCTTACACTCCAAAAAAAAAAAAAAAAAAAAAAAAAAAAAGAATTTATTTCTTTTTTGCAGTGCTGGGGATTGAACCCAAGACCTTGGCTATGCTGGGGAAGGGTAGCCTTTTTAAAAATGGAGTGCAAACCGGGCGTGGTGGCGCACGCTTGTAATCCCAGCATTTGGGAGGCTGAGACTGGAGGATCCGGGTTCGCCGCGGCCAGCCTCAGCTACCTAGTGAGGCACTCTGCAACTTAGTGAGACTCGGTTTCAAAATAAAGAATAAAAAATAGGGCTGGGGGTATAGCTCGGAGGTAGAATGCCCCTGAGTTCAATCCCCAGTACTGCAAAAAAAAAAAAAAAAAAAAAAATCAAAATAAAGAATAAAAAATAGGGCTGGGGTTGTAGCTCGGAGGTAGAATGCCCCTGAGTTCAATCCCTAGTGCCACAAAAAAAAAAATAAATAAATAAAAATAAAAATGGAGTGCATTTACATAGTAAAAATAAGTACTGTTTTGTAAAATACTGGTTTCAGATATGTGTGTGTGTGTGTGTGCACGTGTGCACGTACAAACACAGATACACGGTTATGATCCCTAATATGTCTCTTGTTCTGTGAATTGAGCTCACAACCACTTGAAAGCTGTTGCCAGGGGCCACAAAATCAGTCACCACGGCCAACATGCTGGATGTGCCTAATTCTAGTATGTCTAGTGGACTTCTTTTTTGCGCTTTTGTTTTTGTTTTTGCTGTTGTGGTGAGGAAGATGGACAGATATAAAGCAATCATAGCTTTCTAAGGGAAACAGGTTTTGGGGTGTGGCTTCTTGGAGAGGTACACCTCCACCTGACTTGAGACTCTACTACTCCCTGGGTGTGGTAGAACTGTAGGCCAATGTGCAAGTTAAGCCAAAGGAGCTGGGCGTGGGGGCACACCTGGAATCCCAGTACTTGGGAGGCTGAGACAGGAGGATCAAAGGTTCAAGACCAACCTCCCAATTTAGCAAGGCCCTCAGCAACTTATCCAGACCCTGTTTCAAAATAAAAAATTAACTGGGTGTGGTGGCACACACTTGTAATCCCAGTACTTAAGAGGTTGAGACAGGAGGATCACAGGTTTGTGGCCAGCCTCAGCTGTTTAGTGAGGCCCTAAGCAACTTAGTGAGACCCTGTTTCAAAATAAATAGAAATCAGGGCTGGAAGCCGGGCGTGGTGGCGCACGCTTGTAATCCTTGCATTCGGGAGGCTGAGACCGGAGGATCCGGGTTCGCGGCCAGCCTCAGCTACCTAGTGAGGCACTCCGCAACTTAGTGAGACTCGGTTTCAAAATAAAGAATAAAAAATAGGGCTGGGGGTATATAGCTCGGAGGTAGAATGCCCCTGAGTTCAATCCCCAGTACCGCAAAAAAAAAAAAAAAAAAAAAAAAAAAGAAGAAAATAGGGCTGAGAGTGTAGCTCAGAGGTAGAGCGCCCCTGAGTTCAATCCCCAGAGCAAAAACAAAACAAAATAAAAAAACAACCCAACAGAAGAACCTGCTTCTCAGTGCTCAACCCAATTTATTCTTGTGTGGAATTTGCCTGGATTTCTTGGCACAACATCACCCCGCAGTTCTCCCCCGTGGCCCACACTACTGATGTGCTACCAATGACCATCTTTTGCTTTCTTCCTCCCTAATACAGACCTGATTTAGTTTTATTTATTTATTGGACTGGGGATTGAGCCCACATGCATTCTACTGTGATGGAGTGCGGCTTGTTCCCCCAAAATTCAGGTTCTTGATATTGTGAAGAAAAGAATTTCAACACATACCAGTCAAAACATCTGGCAGGTTTTATTTTAGGAAAACTGGGAGGAAGGGAAAAAAAAGGGAAGGGGAGTGAAAGGGTCACCTGACCAAGTCCAAGGGCATGTCCCCCGAGCAAGAGAGAGAACACGTGGATGTGCAGAGGGATATAAGAGAGGGCGGGGTCCTCTTTTCCAGCCCCTCTCTCTCAGGTTTCAGGTGGGTGATAGGTGGGCTTCAGGTGAGAACAGGTCACAGAAAAGTTGGCTCCTCCTCTTTCCAGGTGTGGGCTTCCAGTGAGCTTCCGGTGGGCTTCAGGTGGGGGCTGGGCTCTTTTGGAGTTTGGCGGTAAAAGAGACAAAGAAAACTTCCAAGGGGTGGAATTGGCTTTACTCTCCAGATTTTTTTTAAAAAAAGGCTATATTAAAACTATATTTTTATGAATCCTCCCGATACCTTCTTCTACCTAACATCCCACCTTCTAGGCTACCTCATCACTACCACTGTGATAAACTCTGAGCACTATTTCACTTTTTTATTTTTATGTTGCTAACTTGCTGAGAGTCTCAATGAGTTACTAAGGCTGGTTTAGAATCTGAGGTCTTCCTGTACTGGGAATTCAGGCATGTGCCACTGCGTTTGGGTAGAGACCTTATTTTTGTTCTCATACACGGCAACCCTGTGCATCAAAGAATTTGGAATTCTCTATAAATCCCTTGATACTTAGCTGGGGGTGGTGGCGAGCACGCTTGTAATCCCAGCATTTGGGAGGCTGGGACAGGAGGATCCGGGTTCGCGGCTGGCCTCAGCTAGTTAGTGAGGCCCTCTGCAACTTAGTGAGACCCTGTTTCAAAATAAAGAATAAAAAATAGGGCTTGGGCCGTAGCTTGGAGGTAGAATGCCCCCAGGTTCCATCCCCAGTACCAAAAAAAAAAAAATCCCTTGATACCTACAAAATACATGTCTAAAATTTTTCTTTCTTTCATTCTTCCTTTTATTTGTGTGGTACTGGGGATAGAACCCAGAGGCATTCTACCTTTGGGCTATACCTCCAGCCTGATTTTATTTCTTATTATGAAACAGGGTCTGACTAGGTTGATGAGTTTTACTACTTGCTGAGGCTGACCTCAAACCTGCAAACTTCCTGTCTCAGCCTCCCAAGTGCAGGAATTACAGGTGTGTGCCACCACATTCAGCTTCAAATTTTTCTTAGATTCAAAAGACACAACAATTACTCAGTCCATTTGTTAAAAAAATTTCTAAGGCTCGGTATGGTGGCACATGTCTGTAATCCTAGTGCTTGGGAGGCTGAGACAGGAGGATCGAGGCAAATAATAAACATATAAAAACATTTCTAAGTAGCTGGGTGTGGTGGCCCACGCCTGTATTCCAAATACTTGGGAGACTGAAACAGGAGGATCGCAGGATCAAGGCCAGCCTCAGCAATTTAGTGAGGCTCTCAGCAACTTAGTGAGACCCTGTTTCAAAACAAAAATTAAAAAGGGCCGGGGGTACAATGCCCCTGGGTTCAATCCCCAGTACCAAAAAAAAAAAAAATGTTTCTAAGTGTGTATTCCTTTTCTGTACTTAGCTTGTCTCAGTCTGGTAACCAACAGTTTTTAGACTGGCATCAGTTCAGAGAATGCACTATTAGTGGCACTGCTCTGAGCTACTAATCATGGTAATTCTATTTTCCTTGCCCAGTTATTTGTTTAGGCATGAGCATGAGACATGATTTCTAGTCAATGAGAGAAGATATCTACTGGGGGAATAGGGAAATTTTTTTCTCATAATCTTTTTTTTTTCTTTTTTTAGTACTGAAGATAGGGACATTCTACCTCCAAGCTACACCTCTCTGGAGGGGGAGCTTTTTATTTTGTGGTACTGGGGATTGAACCCAGGGGCACCTCTGAGGGCCGTCCCCCAGCCCTATTTTTTTTATTCTTTATTTTGAAACAGAGTCTCACTAAGTTGCTGAGGGCCTCACTAAGTAGCTGAGGCTGGCCACGAACCCGGATCCTCCAGTCTCAGCCTCCCAAGTACTGGGATTACAAGCGTGCGCCACCACGCCTGGCTTCCGAGCCCTATTTTTTATTCTTTTTTTTTTTTTTTTTGCGGTACTGGGGATTGAACTCAGGGGCATTCTACCTCCGAGCTATACCCCCAGCCCTATTTTTTATTCTTTATTTTGAAACCGAGTCTCACTAACTTGCGGAGTGCCTCACTAGGTAGCTGAGGCTGGCCGCGAACCCGGATCCTCCGGTCTCAGCCTTCCGAATGCTGGGATTACAAGCGTGTGCCACCACGCCCAGCTTCCTATTTTTTATTCTTAATCTTTGAAACAGGGTCTCACTAAGTTGTAGAGGGCCTCACTAAATAGCTGAGGCTGGCCTTGAACCTATGATCCTCCTGTCTCAGCCTCTCAAGTACTAGGATCACAGGCGTGCACCACCACGCCCAGCTAGGATGTTTTATAGTATGGACGTCGTAAAGTCCAAAACTCAAATGGTTAGAAAAAGCTGTAGTTGTGTACTGGCCCACCAAACATAACAAGGATCATTCTAATTCTAGCGTCGTGTGTGTGTGTGTGTGTGTGTGTGTGTGTGTGTGTGTGTGTTTGTGTGTGTATGTTATTGGGGATTGAACTCTCTAGAGGCATTCTACCTCCAAGCTACATCCCCAGCCCTATTTTGTTTTTATTTTGAAACAGGGTCTCGCTAGGTTGATGAGAGTCTCACTACTTGCTGAAGTTGTTCTCGAATCTGCAATCCTCCCATCTCAGCCTCCCGAGCACTGGGATTTATAGGCATGTGCCACCATGACCAGCTATTGTAATTTTTTATATTTTACTTTTTATCAATATACAGTCGAGCCAGGCATGGTGGCACACACTAGTACTTGGGAGGCTGAGACAGGAGGATCACAGGTTCGTGGCCAGCCTTAGCTATTTAGTGAGGCCCTCCACAATTTAGTGAGACCTTATTTCAAAATAAAGAATAAAAATAGGACTGGGGGTGTAGTTTGGAGATAGAATGCCCCTGGGTTCAATTCCCAGCGTCATGAAAACAAACAAACAAAAAAATATAGTCAATTTGGTTGTGTGTGTGTTTGTGTAGTTCTGTGAATTTGTTTTTGTTGTGTTTGATTTGGTACTGGGGATTGAACCCAGGAGCATTCTACCTCTAAGCTACACCTCAGGCCTATTTTATTTTTTATTTCGAAACAGGGTCTTGCTAAGTTGCAGAGGGCTTCATGAGGTTGCTGAGGCTGGCCACGAACCTGTGATCCTCCTGTCTCAGCTTCCCAAGTACTGGGATTACAGGTGTGCACCACCAAGCCTGGCTGGTTCCATGAATTTTAACGCATGCACTGATTGATGGAGCCACCACCACAATCAGTTCCATCACCTCCAAAACCTTCATCATGGTATTGCTTTGAAGTCACACACCCCCACTCCTAAACCCTGAACTGTTTTCAATTATTAGATTTGTCTTTTGAAAAATGTCATATAAATGAAAACAAAGTATGTAACTTTGTATGTGTGATATTGGGGATTGAACTCAGGGACATTCTACTTCTTTTTTTTTTTTTTTTTTTTTTTTGCGGTACTGGGGATTGAACTCAGGGGCATTCTACGTCCGAGCTACACCCCCAGCCCTATTTTTTATTCTTTATTTTGAAACCGAGTCTCACTAAGTTGCGGAGTGCCTCACTAGATAGGTGAGGCTGGCTGCGAACCGGGATCCTCCAGTCTCAGCCTCCCGAATGCTGGGATTACAAGCGTGCCCCACCACGCCCGGCGGCATTCTACTTCTGAGCTACACCCCCAGCCCTATTTTTATTTTTTATTTATTTATTTATTTATTTATTTATTTATTTATTTATTTATTTTTGCAGTACTGGGGATTGAACTCAGGGGCATTCTACCTCCGAGTTATACCCCCAGCCCTATTTTTTATTCTTTATTTTGAAACAGGGTCTCACTAAGTTGCGGAGTGCCTCACTAAGTAGCCGAGGCTGGCTGCGAACCCGGATCCTCCTGTCTCAGCCTCCGGAATGCTGGGATTACAAGCATGCAACACCACGCCCGGCTCCTATTTTTATTTTTATTTTGAAACAGAGTATCACTAAGTTGCGAAGTGCCTTGCTAAATTGCTGAGACTGGTCCGGAACCTAAGATCCTCGTGTCTCCAACTCTGAGTACTGGGATTACATGCATGCTACACCATGCCTAGCTAATATGTAACCTTTTGAGTCCATCTTGTTTACTCAGTATAATGCCTTTGTTATCCAACCTGTTGCACCTTATATACTTTTTTTTTTTTTTGCGGTACTGGGGATTGAACTCAGGGGCATTCTACGTCCGAGCTACACCCCCAGCCCTATTTTTTATTCTTTATTTTGAAACCGAGTCTCACTAAGTTG
>PVLC010046176.1:0-11440 GCA_004027655.1 Graphiurus murinus | reverse complement strand
GGTTGCTGAAGTGTTCAATTACAGAGAGGTAACTGGTACTAGACCATCTTCTCTGAAATGACTAATCATTTGTTTTGATAGTCAGAATTAGAGCTAGGTCCTGTGAAACTAAACAACATGTATAATAGGTTCCTTGTCCATAGGGCTATTGTTTCAGTCTCTCAAATGGATGCCTAAAACTGCAAATAGTATCCAACCACACACACACACACACACATACACACACACACTATGATTTTCCTATACATACATAGTTAAGATAAAGTTTAATTTGTAAGTTAAGGATAACTTACAACTAATAAAGCTGGGTGTGGTGGCGCACGCTTGTAATCCCAGCATTCGGGAGGCTGAGACCGGAGGATCCGGGTTCGAGGCCAGCCTCAGCTACCTAGTGAGGCACTCCACAACTTAGTGAGACCCGGTTTCAAAATAAAAATAAAAAATCGGGCTGAGTGTATAGCTCGGAGGTAGAATGCCCATGAGTTCAATCCCCAGTACCAGTACCGCAAACAAACAAACAAACAATTAATAATAGTAAAATGAAACAGTTATAATAATGTACTATAATAAAAGTTACTTAAAACTTACAAATGGTTTATTCCTGGATTTTTGTTGTTGCTGTTGTTTAATAGTTTTGGATCATTATTGACTGTGAGTGACTAAAAATGGAGGAGAAATGACAGATAAGGGGCAGTGACTATACCCTGATGTTCCTCATCCTTCTGCACCACTGGCAAATTGATGTCACTTTCACCCACCTGAGGATATGTGATGAAATACTTCCTGGAAATCATCAATAGCAGTTAGATAGTCAGAGAAATACTGAGCACAAAAGGGTTTTCATTGGGGTAAAAACTTAGTGGGACTACTGATGTGTGACTCAGCTGTTTAGCAGAAGAGGTAATTAGGCAAGGGTTGTCCAGTAAGAGAAAATGGGCCTTACTCAATGACATGGGTGTCAAAGAACAGGTAAAGATAGATCAAAACTTTTGCAGTGGGTTTTCATATACACAGTGAAATAGTGATTCACCCCAAACGAATTTCCATCTTCATCCAGAAAAATTCCAGAAATATCCAGTTTATATCCATCCTCTGATAAGTATCGATTGAAGACTGTTAGGAAAATTCTGACTTCCCATAGAGCTTCTATAACCCCAGCCTGGTCATGGAGGTAATGGTCACAGAGATAATTAAATAGTTATCTGGTTAAATATGCTATTGGGAAAAAAAATGAGTGTCTTAATATCTACCTAAAATCAGATCCACTAAGAAATAGCTACTAGAAAAGCTTGGGAAAATGTCAAGGAAAGTGATCTACAGGATAACGGGAAGAAAAGAAACCGACTAAAAGTCCAAAGATTAGAGCCATGTGGAGTTGGCTATTAGATCAGGAAGTGCCCTCGAAAGAGATGAACATCTCAGGAGATGTTAGATCATGAGAAGAACACAAAACTTAAAGACCTGGGCAGCATCAGAGGAGGTTCCGTAGCTGGCTTTGACATTTACTGTGGAAACCAGGATGCTAGCTCAACCTCCTTATTGGTGTCTGTGCTATTTGAATTGGTTTTGACCCAACAACATTAACGCCACCTCTGTACTCATATTTTATACCCTTCAAAAACAGACAAGAGTAAAGACTAAAGATACCTGAAAAAGATTAGAGGTCTTACCAAGTAGGCTGTCTTATGTTGCACGGGGGATCTGGCTGGATGGCCATGGCTGGAGTCAATTATGTTTCTGCAGGCGAGACAAGTTCACATACTTTGCCTTGGGAATGGCCTGTCACTTGAACATAAGTAGGGAAAGCAAAATTTGTGGTTCAATGAAAAATTGTGTTTTGTCTATACGTTATCCTTCAGACTTTTCTGATCTGGATTCTGTGAAATATATTTCACAATACTAAGAATTATAGATCGCCATCAGTAACAAAATAATTATTTTGCATGCCAGTAAACATGCAAATTAATTTTGCTCAGCTTCCCTTCTCACCACCCTGTGGAAAAATTATTTTTGCCTCTATTTGTATGTTTATTTTAATATTCCTGATCTATGTATATGTCTATTCTTTTAGATTCTCCTTTTAAATTGATTGTAGTATTTGACTATACACCTTGTTAAAAGTATGATAAAATCTATAATATGAATAGATGTTCTATCTGTATAAGAGACATACTTTTACTTTTTTTTTTTTTTTTTTTTTGGAAAATTGCTTGCAGCAATGTGAAGAGAGGTCTTACACAGTCGGATAAAAATAGTATATTCTTCTAAAACTCCAAGTCTCTCAGAGACTTTTCTCGGCCCTCCCTTCTCTTTGGCTTCTTCTTGTGTGGAGGAGGACACACAGAATTGTGAAATTAATTTACTAGATTTAGCCCCCTAGTACTAAAATATCCAACTGTCAATAACTGAAGTCACCAAACACAAGCTGGTAGTCAGCATCCTCTCCTCTCTAGGGATGAGATAGAGATGGCAAGTAACAGGTGATATTTCCCTTTTGATGCAGACAAGTACAAAAGTCCCACAGCAGCTTCTATGATGGCTTCTTGCAAATAGAGATGAGAGAGAGAGAGAGAGAGAGAGAGAGAGAGAGAGAGAGAGAGAGAGAGAAAGAGAAGAGAGAAGAAAAGAGAGGGAGAAATCCCATAGGTCTCTACAGCTTAACTATAAGAAGGAAAAGGAGGACTGGATGTCTTCTTCTGCATCTTCATTAAGGCTAAGCTAAGAAGTTGAGGGACAGTGCCTAGTCCTGAGTCTTCATCCCAAGAAAATAGGTCATGAATGCAAATGTCAGTTATTTTCACCAAAAGAATCAGAGATCCTCCCTATCTTCAGAACTCAGGGTCCGGCCACACCTAGACTTCTAATTTTCCCTTATGTGGCATAGGAAATGATTTGTCTTATCTCTCTGGAAGAATGGTAAGGAATGACATCTCCTATTGGGCTTGTTCATCCCTGACCACCCCACAGCTAGATAAAGTTCAAGAAAGTAGGAACAGATGGCACAGCTTCTTGATCCAGGAATTGAGATTAGCCACAGTGTTTACTTTTTTATTTTCATTTCAAAAGATTCTTTGGCTCTGTTAAGCCCAGGCTATTGGAATACTCTAAATTTTGACCCCAAAACACTGCAAAGACAGATTGTGTCATACTCCTATTAGAGGAAACAAATATATTTGGAAAGAAAATAAATTTTTCGTAGTAAAATCACATCAATCTTCACATATTTGCCTATATGATTTCCTATGACCTGATACTTTCTTTGGAGTATATGTTTATCTTAGAAGGAGATAGAGGAAGACTTCCAGGAAGGTTAGAAATGACAAGAGCAGAAGACAGAGCTAAGCAACAACACAGGCAGTATGAGGGACCTGGAATTCTGGATATCTACCATTATCTTGCCTAGGACACAGGCTAACTAGGAGGTGACAAAAGACGAGGCCTCAGACATAGTTGCCATGTTTGTTTTTAATGACATTTATTTTCAGAACATTTTAACATTTGTGGAAAAATTATGAAGATAGTGGAAAACAGTGCATAGTTTCTATATACTCTTACCATAATGTTCTGCTACCTTTGACATGCTCTTATCCCTGTGCGTGGTGTTTTGTTTTTTATTTTTTCTTTAATTTTTATTTCAACACTTTTCACTTTCTAGCTTTGCAAAGTGCCCCAGGTTCATCCTATATACTTTCTGTCTCAGTCCTAGAATAAACCATTTCTTTAAAGAGCCCTGGTGTCTTTTATTGGAGAATGATATTAGAAATCAAGATCTGAGAGCTAGGTGTGCTTATTGTGTCCTTCCCTGAAGGACAAATTTGATTTAATGCCCTCTGCTAACAGAGCAAGGACATATATATGTATACAATAACCCATGTATATGCCCATATGCATCAGTATTTGTGTATGTAAACAACTATGTCTATATTGGGCTAAACATAAGTTCATATACTATCTAACCCATTATCATTTGGATTATTTCAGTTTCCTGCCATGGCTAATTTGTAAGTTCCACTTCAATAGTGAGAAAGTCGCCTCTATTATTTGCTATCTGTTTTCTTAACTGTTCAAGTTCCTTATGCATATATATATGACATTAGAATTAATAACCATAACCCTGTGAGAAATAATTTTATCAACTAAGATCCTGTGTTTATGTAGAGTTTATTTTGCCTTGTGTTTATGTAGAGTTTATTTTGCCTTCAGTTATACAAACTCACAGATTTCCAGTTAATTAGGTAGAAACTTTTCACCCACTTCTTCAGTGAGGTCTCATATATTCGCAATAGAGTTAATTTTGTTATATCCTGCATCTCATGCTGGACTCTCCCAACCTCCCAAATAGTATATATTTTAATTCCTTACCCTTAGACTCACTCTTTGTGCTCTGAAATCCTGATTTTTGACAAATACCTGTGTCATAGATAAAAAATTACTGAATCATTATATAATACATAATAGCTTAACTGGCTTTAAAAAAAAAAAAGTCCTGTGTTCTTCATTATCTCTTCCCTGGATTCCAAGTGACCATTTGCCTTCTTACAATTGGAATAATTTTGTCTTTTTCAGAATGTTATATAAGAGAAATCACATTGTATTGTGTATTGTAAAACACACCTGTTCAGACTGGTGTACTTTACTTAGGAATATATATTTAAATTTTATCCATGTATTTTCATGGCTTGATATCTCATTTACTTTGATATTTAAATCTGTATAATATTAGGTTGTAGGGATGGACCACAGTTTGTTTCTGTATTATCTATTGAAGAAGATCATGGTTGCTTCCAATTTTTAGCCATTATGAATAAAATTACTCTAAGCATTTTTATGTAAGGTTTTTGTGTGTTGTCAGGTAAACGAATATCTAGGAGAGTGATTGCTGGATCTTATGACAAGTCTCCAATTACCTTTGTGAGAAATCCCAACTCTCCTTTAAAATGGTTGTGCAATAGTAACTCTGCACAAACAAATGATGAGGGGAGTTGTCCCACATACAGCTCCAGCTACTGGTATTGTTGAGTTTTATTTTTAGGTTGTTGTTTTGTTTTAATCACATGAATAGGTGTATAATGGTATCTCATTGTTTTCCTTTGAAATTCTCTAATGGCTATGATCACACATCCCTGTGCTTATTTTCCACCTGTTTATTTTGATGAGGTACCTGCTTAGACAATTTTTTCTTTCTTTGCTTTTTTTTAAAAATTTTTTCTTTGGAGCATTGCAATTTTAGATCATATTGGGGTATAGAGTGTCCAACAAATACATGCACACAGCTTTTGGTGTACACAGCTTTTGATGCACGGGGTTCCTCCCCACTCCTTCCTCCTCCCTGTGCATATCTTCGGTATTAGAATTGGTAGTTTTGCATACATTAATGTCATTATTTTAACTATTGCACTCTTTATGACTTCATCTCCCTTCCCTAATCCCCTCAATCACTCCCCTGGAGTCCCTGCTCATCTATCTGAAGTTTTATGTCCATACATTGGGTTCCTTGAATATTGTGAATGTAAGTCTTAAATCACTATGTGGTTTCCAGATCTTCTCCCTGTTTGTGGCTTATCTTTTAATTCTCTTAAACGTAACTTCAAAGATCAGAAAATTTTAATTTAAAAAATCGAGCTTGGCTTGCCAATTTTTATCATTTGCGGATAGTGCTTAATGATTGGATATAAAATCTCATAGCCCAATCTAAGGTCACTCAATATTTTTCTTTTTTTTTTAGAAGTTTTATAATTTTATATTATACACTTAGTTCTATTATCCATCTTGAGTGAAACTTTTTGAATGATGATGAGGTCTGTTCCAAGATTCATTTTCTAATTTTTGTTTTTTCTTTTCCTTTTGCATTTAGATATCTAAAATTTAGTATAATTTCTTGAAAAGATTCTTCTTTCTCTATTGAGTCACTTTTGTAAAACTTTGAATGATTTATTAATGTTTACAAAAGAGCTTAATGGGATTTTGATTGGAATAATTTTGAATCTATAACTCAAGTTGAAAAGAATTGACATTTTAACTATTTTTAGTTGTCTAATCAATGAATATGAATTATATTTCCATTTATTTAGAACTTTCAAAATTTTTTTCAGAGTTTTGAGGTTTCCCACAAATGGATGGTATACGTATTTTATTAACATTACACCTAATTATTTCCCTTTTGCTTTTACCATTGTAAAATGTATTTATTTATACAGTTTCAAATTCCAACTGTTAATTGCTGGTGTGAAACAAATGAATTTACTTTTGTATATTAACCTTATAGTTGAACCTTGTTAGACTGATCTTCAGAAGATTTTCACTGTAGATTCTTTGGTATCGTCTACAGAGTCAGTAATGTCATCTATAAACAAAGATAATATTAGACTTTCCTTTTCTTTCTTTTTAAACACTCTTATTGGTGCATTATAATTATACATCATAGTGAAGTTAAAAGGGATACAAATATACATGTACACAGCACTTGTTATGTTTTCCTCCGGATCCCAGGCTTCCTTTTAAATATGTGTACCAAAAGTTTTCTCTTCTTGTTTTATTGCCTAGCTAGGACTTTCAATATGATTTTGAATAAGAATGTTAAGAATGGACATTCTTTTTAATGATTTTAGTGAGGAACTATATACAGATTTTTTATTCTTTATCTGAGATATTTGGGGATAGAAGTGTTTTATATTTCAGATATTTTGGATTTGGGAATATGAGCATAAATATTATGAAGTATCTTTGGGATAATACCTAAGTATAAAAATGAGATTCATTTATATTTCATGTATACTTTAAACATAGCCTACAGACAATTTCATATAATATTTCATGTCTGTTTATAATAATGCAATATACATAATTGTGTAATTATATGGTACCATTGATGTGTTCCAAATAACATGAGATCAGTGTGGAATTTTCTACTTGTGGTATCATGTTAGTTCTCAAAAGTTTTAGATTTTAGAGTATTTGGAGTATTGGATTTTCAAACTAGGGATGTTCAACCTCTAGTTTTTTACCATTAAGCATGATGCTATAGGTCCTTTATAGATTTTGTTAATCAAGTTTAGGAAGTTCCTCTCCATTCCTAATTTGCTGAGAGTTTTTTATAATTAATGGGTGTTGAATTTTACAAAATGTATTTTCTGCATCTATTGATGTCATCATATATACATGTGTGTGTATATATATATATATGTATATGTGTATATATATATATACATACATACATTTCTCTCTCTTTTGGGCTGTTGATGTGATGAATAACATTATATTTTCAAATATTGAACCAGCATATCCAGAATAAATCCCACTGGTTCATGGTGTATAATTCTCCTTGCCAACTCTTCCCAACTAACCCTGTGTGTGTGTGTGTGTGTGTGTGTATGTGTGTGTGTGCACACACATGCGCGCATGCACATGCCTGTGATGTGATCTAAGGTGGCATATCCCACTCAGCAATGCTAAAGCTCTATAGTTAACTAATCACTCTTTTAAAAAGGGAGTCCAGTGACCATTCATCATTATTCCAGCAAACCCCTCCAGGGATTTTTCTCTCCCTCCAAAACACTCAGCATATTATTTGTCCCATAAAAGCAGATTGCTCTATGGAGGAGACAAAAGAAGAAGATTTCAGTGCTATGAGAAGAAGAATTTCAGATCTTATATATTACTGTGACAATTCATTACAGAGAACATTTAAAAATTCAGATGTACTTTAACTTTTTAAAAATTTCAAAGTGCATTCTTCATTATATTGATTTCCCTTAGGCCACTGATTCAAATAGGGTTATAGTAGTGTTTTCAGTACATGGAGTCAGCTTGGCAGAGTGTGAAAGGAAGCCATAGTTTTACAAAATATGTTTGTCTGTTTGTTTGTTTGTTACTAGGGATTGAAATCATGAACATTCTACCTTTGAGCTATATCCCCAGACCTATTTTATTATTATTTTTTAAAATAGGTCCTCACTAAATTGCTGAGGCTCTTGTTAAGTTTCTGAGGTTTACCTCAAACCTGTGATCTTCCTGTCTCAGCCTCCCAAGTACCAGGATGTACCATCATGCCTGGTAAATATTCCTTTTTGACACAACTATTATGATTCTAATTCAGAATAACCATTCATTTTCTTATCTTTTTTATTCCAATAAAAACCATTCTGAAAGTAAAATTACTTTTTCCTAGTTTCTCTCCTCAGATGCTGACATAGCCACTGTTCTAGAGAAAAATGTCATTACTCTTTTTTCATTCAATTTGAAGTATATTTTAAGTGTCTGTCAAGAACTCAAGACATCCATTAGTGAAATACATGAAATAGTACCTTATTTCAATGAAGTCAAAGAAAAGGTAAATAGAATGTGAAATGATAGAAACTAGCACATTTTGAGTAGATATTATGATTAAGCAAAACATTGAGGTAAGAATTAACAGAAAAGAAAATTGAGTCACAGAGATTAGTTTTCCAAAAACCATGACATTGCAAAGCAGTAGAGATTAAATTCTAATCAGGTTAGAGGTAACCCTCCTAAATTAATATAGGTGAAATCAGAAGTCTTCAGTGTTCGTTTTTGAATTTTGAAGTATTTTCTTCAAGTCTTGACTTCTTTCTGGTCTATATGCTTTCTGTCAAGAAATTGTGTCTTCTGAACATGTTTGAATCCTGCAGGTTTAGTCTTTGTTTCTCTGCTTTGTATAGGAAGCAAGGCACCTGTAATCACAGTAGGGTTCACCTGCATCTTTGTGTTGATGGTCTTCTCTGGTAAAAAAAAAAATCTATGCCTTTGACCTGGTCCACTGTGTAGGATTATGCTCATAACTGGGTTTGGTCCTGAACCTCAATATTTTCACTTCCCTGGTCTGGCTGAACAAGGTCTGTGCTCTACTCCCTTGTGGACATTAATATAACTTGTTTTGGGGGAGCTTGCTGAAATTTACTGTTCCTAGGACTGCTCCACCATAGCAGATGATGTGTTTTTTTCTGAACTTACCTTTCTGAGGAGACTATTCCTTTAGGGAAAGCAACCATCCATTTGCACTCATAAGAACATCCTTTGGGCCTGCTCTCCATGGCAGTTGATGTTATTACTTCTGGCGTCTGAACTCCCCAGCCTTGAATTTTCTTCTGTATATTTCCTGAATAGATTATCTCTCACAGTCTTCTTTTTTTCTTTATGAATGTCCTGTCTCTTCCCCATGGCCTGGAAATTAAATGAGTATGCTCCTGCCACCCCTATGTGCCCCATCTGTCCTCCAGTTCTGTCATTCAGTCCCAATGTGCCTGGATTACTCATCTTTGATGCAGGGTGTGAGAGGGTCAAAACTTTTTCTCTCTTCCCTAGTCTGATGGGTCCCTGGAAATTCCAGTCCAGTATCAAAGTAGGATCATCTTAGAGTCATCCTGCCTTCCTCATCCACAGAGAAAGGTCAGGTAAAACATTATCCAAAATAGACAAGATTATTATTTTTTATAATCACATGTTCTTCATAGATACTGACGGTGTCTTGTGAGGAGCTGGGAATTCTTGCCCAGGAAAGCGATCTCAAAGCCAAGGGTGCTTGAACAGGGAAAGGAGCCAGGCTTGGATTTTTCAAACTTGATGAGTTTTACAGATTCAAGGACCTTGAGAGGTACGTCCTATAACTGCCACCAACAAACTTGTATCAAATAGCCTTCTAGCATCTATCAAGTTTCTAGATCAAGGAAAGAAGATAATGCTACAAAAAGTATTGCGATGATGTTATTGACCCATTAAGGGGACAGTTTTCTAGTTTCACATATATGTGGAACTTCCCATGAAGGGACAATACAGAGAGAACAGTTATCTGTGAAGAATGTATACCTTGATAGATCTGCTCTGTCTTTCTGATCAAGGCTATGTTTTGGATATTTTTTGTATCTTTTCTATTTCCTTTCTCAAAATATGAAAATAAATCATTCAGTGCATGAGTAATTAAGTCAGTTTCTTCTTCTTTCTCAGGATTAGCTTCCTGACACTTCATTAGCATGTTTCTAAGACCCTTCAGAGGTTATCCTTTGGACCCTTACTTAGGACATGCCCACGATTCTTTCCCAAGTCATTCTGTATCTGGGCATTTCTAGGACTCTTCTAGATGTTTTCTGGGTCTATCAACCCAATCATTCACTACTGTGGCTCTGAAACACAGAGATCCATGAGAACCCACATTGCATTTCAGCTTAGCTAGCCCTGGTCACTTGCTCTGAGGCCACACTGGTGCCTAGGAGCATTTGTGCAATTGGGCAGGCAAAGACTACTTGGGAGCCAATGCTCAAGTTGTTTCAATAACTCATTGCCTACAGCTCATTTTTCAGGAAAGTTGAATACTACCACATAAAAATGGAAGACCAGTCTGTCTTAGGAAATTTTGTGAGCTGGAAGGCTAAAGGCTTCCTGAGGTATTTGAACTTCTGCAAGTATATTCTAGAACCTTTGTAACTAGTTCTTTTACAAGTTCTTCATTTTTGTTTTCAAAATTTAGCCATGATAAAGACTATTTTTACTGAATTCATGAAGAGATACTCCACAGACTCTGCTATCTTGGAGATGATATTGATATAATTAGGAGGCAGACTTTAAGTGGCCTGAAGCTCAACCTGAGTCAGACATTTAGGCTATAATGTGTCAGGATTGCAGGAGGCAGCTAGTGCTCAGCTTTGAGGTAGAGAGGAGGCTGCTGCTGGGGAAGCAGTGGGAATCTTTATATGTTTTGTACCTGGATAGCACTATTACCCAAATAAGGCAAAAGAGAAACAGCTACCAGAGACTAATATAATAGTCACCAGGGACTTGTGCCTAGAGAGGCATGCCAGAAACATAATTATGGACCCCAAAGATGTCCATGGGGACTCATGGGACTCATGAATGTTGCTTATGTGAGAAAGAGAACTAAGGGATCTGATGGAGTGAAATTATCTGATGGAGTTAAAGTTGCTAATCATCTCACCTTAAACAGGGAAATACTACGTGTGGTCTGAGTGTAATCTCAGGGTCCTAACATGAGGAAGAGGGAGGCAGAAGAGTCAGGATCAGGATGATGTTATGGGAAAAAGACTCAGCTGGCCATTTCTGGCTTTGAAAAAGGAAAGAGCCCATTAGCCTAGGATTGAAGGTGGCCTCTAGAAACCAGAAAAGGCAAGAAAAGGGATTTTAAAGTAGAGTCTCCAGAAAGGAAGTAGCCATGTCCCAAATTGGATTTTAGCCCAGTGAGAACTACTTCAAACTACTGAAATATATATCTATAATACAATAAAGTATTATTTTAAACCGTTATGTTTGTGGTAGAAGGTTAGAGCTGTGATAGGAAAGAAAACCTAGTATTATTGAGTGCGAGAGAGTTGCTGGTGAAGATAACAAGCAAATGAATCAGTGCAATTCTTGGGTTGATAAGTTTGTAATAAATTGATATTCTGTGGATGTAAGGCCACATGAAGACTCCACT
>PVLC010046175.1:0-11516 GCA_004027655.1 Graphiurus murinus | reverse complement strand
GGCCTGGAGAGCTGATCTACCCCCGAGGGAAGACCGTGGAGGTGTACTGCTGCTCTTGCCAGCTGAAAGCAGACTGCTTCTGGTGGGCCTTATGGACAGGATGGAGAAGAAGACATTAGCTGAATCAGTAGCCACATGCCAGGTGCCAGGAGATGTGTGAGTCTGCTCAAGGAAGGAAAACACACCCGGCACAGTGCTGCAACTGGAGTCACACCTTGATTAAGCTTACAATGACCAACTGCCATTCTCCAAGTTCTGTCTGTCTTCTGCATAAGCCAAATGGGAAAGTTAAATGAGGATGCGGTAGGAACCATCACCCCTGCATCTTTCACGTCCTCGAAGGTGCACTAATTTCTGCAATCCCTCCAAGTATGCAATACTAGTGTTCTTTTTTTTTTTTTTTTTTTTTTGTGGTACTGGGGATGAATCAGAGGCATTTTACCTTTGAGCTACATCCCCAGTCCAATTTTTTATTCTTTATTTGTAAACATGGTCTCACTAAGCTGCGGAGGGCCTCACTCAGTAACTGAAGCTGGTTGTGAACCTGTGATCCTTCTGTCTCAGCCTTCCAAGTACTGGGATTACAAGCGCACGTCACCAGGCCTGGCTTGTAATACTGTTTTTGGTTCAGTATTTTCCCAGGTAGAGGTTACTCCACAAGCTAGGAATCAATGTAGGGATTCTGCCAAGTGCTAAGTATGTCTATCCCAATTACACATTCTGAGAGTGGGGAAGTAACCACAGGATGAGTTTAGTGACCTACTCAACCCACTGTCGGTTGGACCTTGGCTAAAACACCTTTGATCCCCTGACCTCCACAAGCACCTACTTTGACAGGAGGACCACTATGACGCCTGGATCTCCTGGAGTCAACGTCAATTCAGAGCCAGTGTCTAGCAGTCCCCGAAAGGTCTCCTCTCTTCCTTTGCCCCTTTCCTTTCACCAGTTACCTGGTAAAAGGCCGTAGGTGCCTGTGTGGAAAGATGGGAGAAAGATTTACAGCAGAATTTTTTCATTCTGTTCCAGGGTCCTTCCTTCCTCAAGGGGACCTGGTTTCCCCTTCAGCCAAGGGGTTCTGCGTCTGTAAGCTGGCTCAAGTGTGGGAATTGAGTGAGGGGCCCTGATTCCCTGCTGTTATGATTTATGTCAGACTTTGGTCTGGGTTTCAGACCCCAGCCTGCAATTCCTGGAGCCCCAGGGCCTCACACAGACCATGCGTGGTCCTGCAGCATGGAGGAAGGGTTCCATTTTCAAGAAGAGAGGCATTGCAACCATGTGGTGAAGTGAGGGAAGGAAGAGCTCTGGGATAAAAAGTGATGACTATGGGCTGGAGCCAGCACTTTCTGTTGGACATCCAAATTGGCCCTAGTTGCCACTGCACTCTCAGGTACTAGTTCCTATCATGCTAAGTGAAATCAGTCAGCATCAGAGTGCCAAGGGGCATCGGTTTTCTCTCATATGCTAGAGAGAAAAGAGAACAGAAAAGAGACTTCATGATAATAACGAGTCAGATCAATAGAAGAGTGGAAGGTGATCAGGGGAGGAAGGAGAGGAGGGGAAAAAGGAGAGTGGAGGAAGAAAACAGACCAAATAGGACTGTGTACACACACAAGGGTTCACCAGCCACGCCATTAGCAAGTATGGGAAGGAAGGGGGGCTAGTGGGATAGGGTTAGGAGGGAACCACACAAGAGGTGCTGTGTGCAAATATGAGTAGATCACTTAAAATATCACTAAGCAGTATAATTATACTGCAATATTAAAAAAAATTTTTTTAAAAAGTACTATTTCTTTACAAAGTTGCAAAGATAGTAAGATTATATATATATATATGATATAGTAGGTAATAAATATGCATATTTTTCCTTTCTTATATCACTAACAATTTTTTAACCATTATTTCTGGATCAAATAGACATCTATGAAGAAAAATATTGGTCTACATATCATACTATACACAAGATTCATAAATTTAATTTTTATTTTTTATTTTTTGTGGTACTGGGGATTGAACCCAGGGGCATTCTACCTCCAAGCTACACCCCCAGTCCTATTTTGTAATTTTTATTTTGAAACAGGGTCTCATTAAGTTGCAGGGAGCCTTACTAAGTAACTGAGGCTGGCCACAAACCCGGATCCTCCGGTCTTAGCCTCCCAAACCTGCACCACCACGCCCGGCGATCCATAAATTTAAAAGCAAACGAAAATCCCAGAGAAAATGTTTCAGTATCTGAAACATATTCATAAGTTGGGCATGGTGGTAGATGCTTGTAATCCCAATACTTTGGAGGCTGAGACAGGATAGCAGGTTCTCGGCCAGCCTCAGCAACCTGTGAGGCCTTCGCACCTTACCAAGACCCTGTTTCAAAATAAAAACGTGGCCTGAAGTTCAATCCCTGGTACCACACACACACACACACACACACACACAAACCCAGATATACTATATACTACATTTTTGTGTTTATATGTGTGGTACTGAGAATTGAACTCTGGGGTATTCTACACCCCATCCTTTTATATTATTTTTTTGCTTTGATACAGGTTTGCACTAAGTTGCTGAGAATCTCATTATGTTTCTGAGGCTGTCCTTGAACCTGCAATCCTCCATCTCAACCTCCCAAGTACTGGGAATACAGCTGTGTGCCATGACACTCACTGTACTACATTTTTAAAATCACAAATTCTAATGAGCTGGGCGATATGGTACAAAACTGTAATTGCAACAACTTGACAGGCTGAGACATGAGGATGGCAAGGTGAGGGCAAGCCTGGGCAAAATAGAGATCCTTTCTCAAAATAAAAAGTTAAAAAAAAACAAAAACCCACAGAGATGTAATTTTGGGGCAGACTGCCCTTGGGTTTAGTCCCTAGTCCTTCCCCCACCCCAAATTATAATGAACTTAAATGAAACTTTATTGGAATTAGGAATTTCTACTCATCAAATAAAGCTATTAGCAGTGTGCAAAGTTAAATCATGGACAGGGACATGTTTTCAGTGCACATTTCTATTTAGGGTTTACAGTGCTGAACTTATGATGTACTATGTGTTTATAAGGAAAGACAAGATCTCCAAACAGAAAAAAAGAAGAGTCAAGAGATTTCAATGAGAGATTTTCAATAAGTAAGAGACATTCAAATGACAAAAAAAGCATATAAAAATGTGTACAAGCTGGGAGTGGTGATAAACGTGTGTAGTCTCAGTACTAGGGAGGCTAAGATAGGAGAAGTACAATTTTGAGGCCAGCCTCAGCAACTTAGTGAGACCCTAAGTACCATAGGGAGTTCCTGTTTCAAAATAAAATAAAAGGGGAGGAGGGTGTAGCTTGGAGGTATGGTGTCCCTGGGTTAAATCCCTAATATCAAATTAAATTAAAAAATCTAGTCTTAAATCAACAAAACTAAAAATAGACTCAATTATTCAGTGGCTAAAGATGAGTTTCAATAGTTTAGAAAAGAAAAACGTTATAAATAGGGGAACTGAGTTCTGAGGCTGTAAGTCAGTGGTAAAGCTACTGCAGTTATATGTCAGGTTCAGGGTTTGAACTCCAGCACTACCAAAATATTACTTAAAGAGAGAGGGTGCCCAGACATGGTGGTGTAAACTTAACAATCTCAGTACCTGGGAGGCAGAGACAGGAGAATTGCAGGTTCAAGGCCAGCCTCAGCAACTTAGAAAGACACTCAGCAATTTAACAAGACTCTCAGCAAAAAACCCTGATTCAAAATAAAGAGGACTGGGGTTGTAATATGAAGGTAAAGTGTCCCAGTTGATTCTTTCAAAAGATTAATAAAATGGAAAAGCTCTATAAATTTTATTGGGAAAAGTTAGATATTAGTTATACCCTATACAACTGGAACATGTGTATGTTTATATAGAGTTATGCCTGACCTCACAATGGAGTAACCTGAAAAATGCAGTTAGGTTCTTTCTTCACTGTGCAAACACCAGAGTGTGTACTTATACACAAACCTAGAAGATATAGATTTACCAGCACCGTGTCAAACTCAGTGGCTGACACCTGAGTTTCTATTTAGCCTGTTATGAGGGAGTTAATAGGGCAAAAAATCAGTAGACCCCTTGCAGACTGAGTAGGAGTTTAGCACTTCCCAGCCCTCTCCCCTAGTTCACCCCAGTAATAACTCCAGGCCTACCAAGGACTTTGTCCATGGACTGACAGTCTCGACTTTAACACTTTCCATTTGAGGTATTACATCCTAAACTTCCAAGCTCTAGGAGCAGAGGAGACAGGGGATGTGAAAATCTCCCTAGAGCACAATGCTTTTTGGGGGGAAGGGGCGGGTGGGGGTTGGTACTGGAGATTGAAGCCAGGGGCATTCTACCTCTGAACTACACCTACAGTCTTATTTTATTTTTTGCTTGAAAGGGCGTCTCACTAAATTGCTGAGCCTTGAACCTTCGGATCCTCCTATCTCAGTCTTCCAAATACTGGGATTAAGGGAGTGTGCACCACGCCCTGTAGAATATAAATTTAATGCAGCGATTTCTCTTCTCTTTTTTTTTGCAGTACTGGGAATGGAACCCAGGGGCATTCTACCCTGGAGCTAGAGCCTCAGCCCTATTTTTTATTCTTTATTTTGAAACAAGGTCTCACTAAGTTGCGGAGGGCCTAAGCAACTGAAGCTGGCCGCGAACCTGGATCCTCCAGTCTCGGCCTCCCAAATGCTGGGATTACAAGCGGGAGCTACCACGCCCAGCTTAATACAGTGATTTCGAAAACAGTAAGAAGAAGCCGGGCGTGGTGGCGCACGCTTGTAATCCCAGCATTCCAGAGGCTGACACCGGAGGATACGGGTTCTGGGCCAGCCTCAGCTACCTACTGAGGCACTCTGCAACTTAGTGAGACCCTGTTTCAAAGTAAAGAATAAAAAATAGGGCTGGGGGTGTAGCTTGGAGGTAAAATGCCCCTGAGTTCAATCCCCAGTACTGCAAAAAAAAAAAAAAAAAAAAAAAAAAAAAAAAAAAAAAAAAAAAAAAAAAAAAAAAAAAAAAAAAAAAAGAAAGAAAGAAAGAAAGAAAGAAAGACAGAAAACAGTATGAAGGTTCATTAAAAAAGCTAAAAACTAGCCAGGCGTGTTGGAGGATACCTGTAATCTCAGGATTGGGAGACCGAGAGAAGGATGGCAGGTCCGAGGCAAGTCTCAGCAATTTATCAAGGCCCTCAGCACCTTTGGGAGCCCTTGACTAAAGAAAAAAAAAAAAAGAAAAAGAAATGAAAAAAAATCCCACTGGAAAAGGGGTGGTCCCTTAGGAGCCAGGAGGGACTAGGACCTTGTTCACCACAGCTCCTCTCCATCAGAAGTGCCCTCTCTGACCAAGATTCCCCCCTAACGACCCTGTTGGTGGTTTCCACGGAATCTAGGGAGATCGGGGCTGCCCGTGGAGGTTGCGGGCCAGGACCGGGCTCAAGTCGTGGTTCAGCAAAGGGACAGAGAGTGCAGGGCTCCAGCCGCCGGCCCCGTCCCCACTCGCTGGCCACAGTGGCCGGATGCGGACCTGCCCCGCGGAGGACTCGGGCCTGGGAACTCCACAGCGGACCGTGGAGAGGCCTGTCCTGCCGGGCCGGAGCGGCCTCCCTGCCCAGCCCAGGACGCGCGGCGCACACTCACCCTTCCTGGGCTCCGCGGCTCCCGGCGGCTCGACGTCCTCCCTGGGGCCTCCCCGCACCTGCAGTCACAGCGCGACAGGAGCAGCACGACTTCCTACTGGGAAGCCGGGTCCTGACTTTGGACTCTGTCACAGAAGTCCCAGGCTGAGAGGCAAAGACCCGCCCCACCTCCCGGCTGTGCGGCGGATTGGACAACTTTCAGCTCGGTGTTTCTGACTGGACAGCACTTCAGGGCCCGCCTCTTCCGGCCCCGACTGACAGAGTTGCCATCCAACCCAGGGCTGAGTGCAGCTTAAGCGCAAGCTTAGAGGTTTTCCGGAGTGTCAGTCAGCTAGCGGCCGGTTGGCATGGTAACACCTGTACGCCGTGTTCATTGGACTTTACAGATCCCGGACTTAAAGCGAAGGGTTAAAAAGCGCTGTGTATTTTCTCACTTAGCTCGCTAACGTCGGATCAGACCCACTGGGTCTTGTACAGATAATGTAATAATTGCCAGTTGAGAAACAAAAGTAAATAGAGTCTTTTGGGCGTATCTAGAAAAAGGTTATCCCTGTTCTTAGAAATGCAAAACTAGAATTAGCTAAAACTGCCCTGAGGTAGGAGAGGAGAGAGAAGAGGAGGGAGAGGAGAGAGAAGAGGAAGAGGAGGGAGAGGAGAGAGAAGAGGAAGAGGAGGGAGAGGAGAGAGAAGAGGAAGAGGAGGGAGAGAGGGGGGGAGGAGAGAGAGAGAGAGAGAGAAGAGAGAGAGAGAGAGAGAGAGAGAGGAAGGAGGAGGAGGAGGAGGAGGAGGAGGAGGAGGAAAGAAGACAGAAGACGAGAGATGAGAGATTGTAGTGAAAAATTTAAAAATAGGCCAGGCATTTGCTCCAAGAAGTCTACTCCCTCCCCCTAAGCTTCTAAACCTGCTGTTCTTGTAAGATACACTTAACAAACAGGCTTGTGTTGCAGTTAACCTTGATCCTTTTGGCTGAATCCTGTTCTGTTCCTGAAATTGGTTACTTTACTGTGGCTAAATCCTTTTCTGTTCCTGAAATTAGTTACTTTACTGTAAAAAGCACTGTTTGCAGTTTCTCCCCATAAAACCCCTCCCCTCCCCTTGTCTGGGGCCCATTTTCCTCTGCTTCTACATGAGAAAGGATTTGGGGTCCCAGTACTGGAATAAAAGTACCTCCTGCCTTTGCATCAAGAAGGTGGCTTTGTGACTGATTGGGGTTGTGCCGTTTCCGTAGCCTGAGGAAAAAAGTCAGGCCTTTCAAGATCACAGGCAGGCACCAGTCCTCCCCGCTCCCTCTCCCTCTGTAGCCTAGAATGTAAAGAGCAATAAAGTAAGTTATTTCCCCAGATAGGGAAGACAAGTTCTGTTCTCAGAGGAACACCGATAAGAAATTGTATTTAAAGACCCGAGCCGGGCATAGTGGCGCACGCTTGTAATCCCAGTACTTGGGAGGCTGAGACAGGAGGATCCTGGTTCACGGCCAGCCTCAGCTGCTTAGTGAGGCCCTCTGCAACTTAGTGAGACTGTTATGGGGTACGGTGTGTTCCCCAAAATCCAGGTTCTTGGTATCGTGAAGAAAAGAATTTCAACACATACCAGTCAAAAACATCTGGCAGGATTTATTAAAAATTGAGGGAAAACTGGGAGAAAGGGAATAAAAGGGAGGGGGAATGGAAAGGGAATAGGTCACCCGGACAAGTCCAAGTGCATGTCCCAAGAGGGAAGGGGCGAACAAAGGGAGGTGCAAAAAGCTATAAGAGAGGGCGGGGTCCTCTTCTCCAACCCCTCTCTCTCAGGTTTCAGTTGGGCGATAGGTGGGCTCCTCAGGTGGGGGCAGGTCACAGAAAAGTTGGATCCTCCTCTTTTCAGGTTCCAGGATTCAGGTGTGGGCTTCAGGTGGGGGCTGGGCTTTTCCGGAGTTTGGCGGTGCAGGACACAAAGAAAACTTCCAAGGGGTGGAGTTAGCTTAACTCTCCAGATTTTTTTTAAAAAGCTATATTAAAACTATATTTTTTATGAATTCTCCCGATACCATCCTTCTACCTAACTTTCCGCTTCTTAGGCTACCTCATCAAGACCCTGTTTCAAAATAAAAAGTAAGCCGGGCGTGGTGGAATACGTTTGTAATCCCAGCATTTGGGAGGCTGAGACCAGAGGATCCGGGTTTGCGGCCAGCCTCAGCTACCTAGTGAGGCACTCTGCAACTTAGTGAGACCCTGTTTCAAAATAAAGAATAAAAAAATAGGGCTGCGGGCGCAGCTTGGTGGTAGAATGTCCCTGAGTTCAATCCCCAGTACCACAGATAAATAAATGAATAAAAGTAAATAAATAAAATATAGGACTGGGGGTGTAGCTCGGAGGTAGAATGCCCTTGGGTTCCATCCCCAGTAGCCCCCCTCCCCCACCCCTCACCCCCCGCCACACACACAAGACACGAAGTTCAAACAAAAGAAGAGTTTCCTCTTGGGGCTCTCCCTTGCATTCTCTTAAAGGAAGCCTGAAGCTCTCTCTTCCCTGCCTTCCTGTCTCTATAATAAAAACTTGCTTAAGCATTGCAATTGGCTATTATATTTTTCCTAAAGTAGCCGAGGGGAAGAACCCACAAAGGTCCGTCTTTTGCAGAGTTTTTTGTTTGTTTGTTTGTTTTCCCAGTGGGGATGAACTCAGGGCCTCTACCTTCAACTGTTTTAAAGAAGGGCTTCTGGCAGGGTGTGGTGGCCCACACTTGTAATGCCAGCATTTGGGAGGCTGAGACTGGAGCATCCGGGTTCGCGGCCAGCCTCAGCTACCTAGTGAGGCACTCTGCAACTTAGTGAGACCCTGTTTCAAAATAAAGAATAAAAAAAAAAGGGCTGGGGATATAGCTCGGAGGTAGAATGTCCCTGAGTTCAATCCCCAGTACCGCAAAAAAAAAAAAAAAAAAAAAAAAAAAAAAGGCTTCCTGCTTGTGAAGAGAACTATCTTGTTGGGAGAACATTTGTATTCACTCTTGTACATAAATTCATATAAATTTACAAATTAAATACATGTGTATACATTATGCAAAAATGGAAACAAGGTAAACAAAACCATTTTAAAATCTCACTTTAATTTTCTGGCCTCTGGTCTGGTAAGAGCAGTGTTCTTTTTTTGTTTTTTCTTTTTAGTGGTCCTGAGGATTGAACCCAAGGGCATTCTTTCTCCCAGCTACAGTTGTATTTATTTTATTTTAATTTTTATTTTGAAACAGGGTCTCACTAAGTTTAGGAGGGCCTCACTAAATTGGTGAGATTAGAGGTGAACTTGTGATCCTCCTGTCTCAGTTTCCCAAGTACTAGGATTATAGGTGTGTGCTTTTTTTTTTTTTTAATTGGAATGCAATTCCTTAGGGCAGCAATATCCAATTAAAATAGCATGTGAGAAGCCGGGCTTGATGGTGCACGCTTGTAATTCCAGTACTTGGGAGGCTGAGACAGGAGGATTGCAGGTTCTCCGCCAGCCTCAGCTACTTAGGAAGGCCCTCTGCAACTTAGTGAGAGCGTGTTTCATAATAAAGAATAAAAAATAGGGCTGGTGTGTAGCTCAGAGGTAGAATGCCCCTGGGTTCCATCCCCAGTGCCACAAAAACAAAACAAAACAAAAACAAAAACAAAACAAAAAAACCACAAAAAAACAAAAACAAAAAAACATGTAAAGCACTTAACGAGTATACTGACCAGCAAAAAGATAATACCACCTACCTAAAATGAGTTGCTAGCCCCATTGCCTTGGGAATGCTGATAAGAACACACCAATAGGAAAACTCAACTTAAGGGCCGGCATGTAAGAGGAGGGAGAGTTACACTTTGCGACTCTCCAGTGTGTCTGCATGGCATACTGTTCTCATTCTCTTCCCTTTCTATTTCCTACTGACTTTGTACTAATAATTTGTTGACCCTGCAACTGAGCTGCCCAGTAGTTTTAATTTCCTAATTCAACAAATTTTAATTGAATTGAGGAAAAGAGCCCTCCGTGCTGTTACACCCGTACCCCATCCCCATTAACAGTAACTGCAGACCGGCTTAGATAAAGCAGAAAACAAGACAACTTCATAGAGATTAAAACCAAAAACATCTTAGTGGACTCACCAAGGTTGAGGTCTCTGAAAACCCCACGGTCAGCACCAATGATGTTAAGGCTAGTTCTTTTCCTTAGCTTGTCAGAGGAAAACACAATAATTCCTTGAAGAGTCCTGAGGTGTTCCCTGGTTTGGGGAAGGGAAACTCACCTCAGGCCCCTCAAGGTCTTTGGCTTCTGTGGCAAAAATAATTTCAGTATGTGCTGGTCAGAGACAAAGACAGAGGTTTATTTACAGAAAGTAGGGATACACTTTTTTTTTTCTTTTGTGGTAATGGGGATGGAACCCAGGGGCATTCTACAACTGAGCTACATCCCCAGTCCTATTTTTTTTATTGTAATAATTCATGTATTGTTAGGTACAAATTGATAATGACATATGTGCACATATTTCACATTTGACCCCTTCCCCAGTCCCCCCCCCCACTCCCTCACCCTCCCTCCCTCTCAAGTTCAGTTCAATGAGTAACCTTGATATAACTGTGTGAGTACATCATGTGCCTTAGGGTGCCCCCACTCCGCCCATCCCCTTCAGTTAAATCAACTTCTTTGCTTTTCGAGGGTCTCTCCTTTTTCATCTGGAGACCCTCTTATGCCCCATCTTCTCCCTACCATCCGCATATTAGGGAGAACATATGCTTCTTTACTCTTTGCTTTGTGACTGGCTAATCTCACTTAACATAATGTTTTCCAGTTCCATCCATTTCCCTGCAAATAACATGATTTTGTTCTTCTTTATGGCTGAGTAAAATTCCATTGTGTTAATATCCCATAGTATTGTAATCCATTCATCTGTCAATGGACATCCTGGCTGCTTCCATAGTTTGGCTATTGTGAATTGTGCCGCTATAAACAGAGATACACATGCGTCGGTCTGATAGTTTGGTTTCCATTCTTTTGGGTAGATACCCAGAAGTGGTACTGCTGGATCATATGGTAGGTTCATTCCCATTCGTCTGAGGATTCTCTATACTGTTTTCCAAAGTGGTTGCACAAGTTTGCAATCCCACCAACAATGTATTAGGGTTCCCACTTCTCCACACCCTCAGCAGCAGTTGTTGTTGTTCATGTTTTTTATGACTGCCATTCTGATTGGAGTTAGGTGAAATCTCAACGTAGTTTTGATTTGCATCTCTCTGATTACCAATGATGTGGAACATTTCCTCATACATTTATTGGCCATTTGTATTTTTTCTTTTGTGAAGTGTCTATTTAGATCCTTTGCCCATTTTTTGATTGGGTTATTTGCTTTCTTAGCTGTGATTTTCTTGAGTTCTTTGAATATCCTAGATATTAGACGTCTATCCAAAAAGTAACTGGCTAGCCGGGCGTGGTGGCACACGCTTGTAATCCCAGCATTTGGGAGGCTGAGACCGGAGGATCCGGGTTCCCGGCCAGCCTCAGCTACCTAGTGAGGCACTCCGCAACTTCGTGAGACTCGGTTTCAAAATAAAGAATAAAAAATAGGGCTGGGGGTATAGCTCGGAGGTAGAAGGCCCCTGAGTTCAATTCCCAGCACCGCAAAAACAAAACAAAACAAAACAAAACAAAAAGTAACTGGCAAAATTTTTCTCCCACTCTGTAGGCTCTCTGTTGAGATTCTTGATAGTTTCCTTTGCTGCACAGAAGCTCTTCAGTTTAATGCAATCCCATGTATTGATCTTCCTTTGAGTTGCTCGTGCTTTTGGTCTTGTTGAGAAAGTTTTTACCTGTGCCTATGTGTTGTAGTGTTGGCTCTATGCCCTCTTCAAGTAGCTGCAAGGTCTCTGGCCTAACTTCCAGGTCTTCGATCCCCCTT
>PVLC010046174.1:0-11526 GCA_004027655.1 Graphiurus murinus | reverse complement strand
TAGTACTCTTTTTTTTTTTTTTTTTTTTTTTTTTGGTGCTGGGGTTTGAACCCGGGGGCATTCTACCTCTGAGCTGCACCCCTAACCCTATTTTTATTTTATTTTTTGCAGTACTGGGGATTGAACTTGGGGCATTCTACCTCCGAGCTATACCCCCAGCCCTATTTTTCATTCTTTATTTTGAAACAGTCTCATTAAATTGTGGAGTGCCTCACTAGGTAACTGAGACTGACTGCAAACCCGGGTCCTCCGGTCTCAGCCTCCCAAATGCTGGGATTACAAGCGTGCGCCACTACGCCTGGCTCCCCTATTTTTTATTCCCTATTTGAAACAGGGTCTCACTAAATTGCGGAGAGCCTCACTAAGTAGCTGAGGCTAACTGTGAACCCGGATCATCCAGTCTCAACCTCCCAAATACTGGGATTACAAGCATGTGCCACCACACACGGCTCTCTTTGGTACTCTTAAACAGCATTCTCTGGCAAGTGACTGGGCCTAGAGAGACCAGATCCTGTACACAGAAAATAATGGATAAGCTAGGTGTGATGGGACATGTCTGTAATCCCAGGACTTGGGAGGCTGAGATAGGCAGACCGAAGGTTCAAAACCAGCCTTGGTAATTTAGCTAGGTTCTTAGCAACTTTGTGAAACCCTGTTTCCAAAAAAAATAAAATAAAATAGTTCCTAAGTTCCATTCTCAGCACCACAAAAAAAAAAAAAAGAAGCCGGGCGTGGTGGCGCATGCTTGTAATCCCAGCATTCGGGAGGCTGAGACCGGAGGATCCGGGTTCGCGGCCAGCCTCAGCTACCTAGTGAGGCACTCCACAACTTAGTGAGACCCGGTTTCAAAATAAAGAATAAAAAATAGGGCTGGGGGTATAGCTCGGAGGTAGAATGCCCCTGAGTTCAATCCCCAGTACCGAAAAAAAAAAAAAAAAAGAATGGACAAATGATACTATTTTGTGAGCTGCTTTACAGGGAAGACAGTGTGTTATGATGAGATATTCTGGCATGTCATTTTGCAGAGGACTCAGAATTGCTATGATCATTTTATGCATCTTCCAAAGGAGTTGAATTCATTCAGTTTCAGTTACCTCAACTAATTAATGCTTTGATGAAATAAAATCTTCCTAAGTAAAGGCTTTTATTGAAATTCTACTAGCCGGGCGTGGTGGCGCACGCTTGTAATCCCAGCATTCGGGAGGCTGAGACCTGAGGATCCAGGTTCGAGGCCAGCCTCAGCTATCTAGTGAGGCACTCCGCAACTTAGTGAGACCCTGTTTCAAAATAAAGAATAAAAAATAGGGCTGGGGGTATAGCTCGGAGGTAGATTGCCCCTGAGTTCAATCCCTAGTACCGCCAAAAAAAAAAAGAAAAGAAATTCTACTGACTGGTTTTTATAAGATTGCTCATGGTCTCAAGTACCTTATGTAGATATGTATTGGTAACATTTTATTTACACTTAGGAGTATAGTATGGGCAACTTTCAGAACCCTTGTCCCTCTGGAGTTTTAGAACACTGTCTTTCAGGTTGATTAACTTTACAATTTGGGAGGAGGGGAAGTTCTGGGAGTGAACCCAGGAACTCTATACTAGTGTGCTACATCTGCAGTCTCTTTTTATTTTATTTTGATTTTACAGTACTGAGGATTGAACCCAGGGGCATTCTACCTCTGAGCTACACCCCCAGCCCTATTTTTTATTCCTTATTTTTGAAACAAGGTCTCACTAAGTTGCAGAGGGCCTCACTAAGTAGCTGAGGCTGGCTGTGAACCTTCGATCCTCCTGTCTTGGCCTCTCAAGTACTGGGATTACAAGCATGCGCCACCACGCCCAGGTTATTTTATTTTGAGATGGAATCTCACTAAATTTCCTAGGCTGGCCTTGAACTTGCTCTCTTCCTGCCTCAGCCTCCTGAATATCTGGGATTACAGGCATGTGCCACTGTGCCTGGCTAACTTCATAAATACTTATTGAACACCCACTACCTGTCAGATCGTGGTCTGAACAGTAGAATATAAAGAACAAAGTAGAGATAAGGTCCTTTCTTTTTTGGAACTTTCTTTAGGATTTTATATATTGAATGAGACTAGTTCAGGTAAGTTAGTACTTGTGAAAGATCTATAGCAAGCTCTTTCCGATGTGTCGTGTCGTCTCCTTTCTTACCACATCCAGATCCTACTCAGCCTCATTTGAAGCCTGGCTCAGATGGCAGTTTCTCCATGATATCCTTATTTGATTCCAACTGATAGACTCATCCCCTCTCTGAAACACTATGCCACTCTGTAACTTTCTTATGTCACCTTAAACTTTTAAAAAATTTGTTCCATAGTTGTTATTGCATATGTTTAATCTCCCTCACTAGACTATAAGTTATTGAGGGCAGGATAAATATCCTGTTCATCTTGGTTTGGGGCATTCCGCATGCAGGAAACAGGATGTTGGAGGTAGGGGGACTTGAATTGAGTACTGGGTTCTTTAATAACTATCTCTGTGACTATAGGCAAGTTATTTAGTGTCACTGAAATTAAGTTTTCTGTTTTCAAGGGTGTAGTAATTAACCTTCCTTCCATTCCTGAGTAGTTATTGGGAGACTTAAACTGCAATAATATATATGACCAAACTTTGTAAATTCTAAATTTCTGCATAAATATTTGTTAGTGTCATAGTAAATATTCAGTAAGCATTTGAATGAGTAAGATTTGCTTTCGTGAACACCTTTTCCTGAGTAGTTCTCTTGCTTATTGGGGTCTGTATGATTTTGCAAATTTGTTAGACTACTTTTCATCTTATTTTATTATTCTCTTCCACCGAATTGGCATCCTCTACACCCAGTGTAGGTGCTATGTAATATTAAAATAACAAATGACATTTGATCTGTTTCAGCAGGTGGTACATTATGGCTGATATGCAAAATCTGGTAGAAAGATTAGAGAGAGCAGTGGGTCGCCTGGAGGCAGTATCCAATACCTCTGACATGCACCGTGGATATGGAGACAGTCCTTCAAAAGGTAAGCATTCCTCAGCCCAGCAGAATGCCTTGTGTAGTGTCTCGGCCTTAATTCTTCCATCATAACAAATTTTCTCCTTTGGAACTGACTTCCCAAAATACTTAATCTAGGCAGCTCATCTCCTGTAAGTCATACTGCTGTGAACAGTTAAGGGAGGAAGTGACTTATGCAGGGAGGCCTGTGGTTAAGTTATTTTAACACAAGAACTTCCTGCTTGTGTGATATTTCCTGTCCTTTTTTTTTTTTTTTTTTTTTCAGCAAAATGACTCCAGTTTAAGTTAGACAATAAGTAGTATTAAAATTTCCTTTCTCCAGATGATTGGCATTTTGCACATGCACTAACACACAGAATGTTTAGAGGGTCATTGTTTATTTTCATTTTTTATTAATTGGTTAATTAATTAATTTTGTGGTACTAGGGATTATACCCAGGGGCATTCTCTCTCCAAGCTATACCCCAGCCCTTTATTATTTTTTGTTTTTGAAACAGGGTCTTGCTAGGTTGCCAAGAGTCTCACTATGTTGTAAAACTATCCTCAAACCTGAGATCCTCTTGTCTCAGCCTCCCAAGTACTGGGATTATAGGTGCATGCCACCATACCTGGCTCATTTTCATTTTATAGATAAAAGAAAAATTAGAGAGGAAAGAGGTCACACAACTAGTTTGTGGTGATATTGTAACTAGAACCTGGGTTTCATGGTTCCCACTCCAGTATGGACTGTGTTACCTTGACCCCCATTTTCATATGAAAGTGCACTTTAAAGAAACCTCCTTTTGATGCGTGACTGATTCTTGTTGGTGTATCTGTCTTCACCAGGAACAGCTCCATATGTGCAAGCATTTGACTCACTGCTTGCTGGTCCTGTGGCAGAGTACTTGAAGATAAGTAAAGAGATTGGAGGAGACGTGCAGAAACATGTAAGGATGTTGTGCCTTTTTCTCTCTTTTAAGGACTAGTGGCATTCCTCAGCTCCTGCTCATCCTTTGTATAAAAGCTCCGCCGAGAGGCTCCTGACTCCTTTTCCTCTCCCTTTACTAAGGAGCTCAGTCCAGGCACAGATATGTTTCTTAATTTTTCTAGGCCCTCTGCTTTTATTACATATTCTGAGCTTACTTGGGGCGTAAAATGAGGCTCTGTTCATCTTTGTGGTGAAGAATATGCGACTAGTCTGATCCCAACATGTTATGTAACCAAGCCTTATTCAAAGGATTCATTATCATGACTTAGCATTTATAAAACTGCTCAATAGTTATTAGTTATGCTAATGTGTGTTATTTTCACACTTAACCCACTGCAAGAATATGAAGTAGGTAATGACAGGTACCTCTCCACCCACCTCCCTTCATGTACTGTTTCCTACGTGGCGCCACTACCACCACCTCACACTCTCATGTAATTCTGCCTTTCTCTTTGGGACCTAAAACCTTCCTAGTCTACTGAATGATCCTTTATAAACAATAACCATGTTTAGAGTCTTCCTCACTTAGCCCCAAGCCTCTCATCTCCTAGCTACTAGCAGTAGTCTTTGCTCTGGGAGTGGGGCTGGAGTTTTGATAGGGCTGTGAGGCTTGCATTTTTACTTTGTACAGTTCTGTAACATTTGAAAACACTTTGTTTTGTTTTATTTTATTGTTGTGGTACTGGGGATTAAACCCAGAGGCATTCTACCTTCACATTATACATACCCCAGCCCGCTTTTATTTCTTATTTGGAAACAGGGTCTCTCTAGGTTAATGAGAGTCTCACTACTTGCTGAGGCTGTTCTTGAACCTGCAATCCTCCTGTCTCAGCCTCCCAAGTACTAGGATTATAAGCATGCACCACCATGCCCGACTGAAAACATTTTAAAACTTGCATCACTTTTATCTTTCAAAACCTGCAAATGCCAGGTGTGATGGCATATGCTTGTAATCCCAGTACTTGGGAGGCTGAGACAAGAGGATCACAGGTTCATGGCCAGCATCAACAATTTAGTGAGAGCCTATGCAACTTAGTGAGACCCTGTTTCAAAATAAAAATAAAATAGGACAGGGAGTGTAGCTCGGAGGTGGAATGCCTCTGAATTCAATCATTCAGTCTCTAGTACCACCAAAAAAAGAAAAAAAAATGCAAATCCAGAAAAAAAAATAGAATGTTTTCTTTCAGTTTGCATATTATCTTTTTTTTTTTTTTTTTGCGGTACTGGGGATTGAACTCAGGGGCACTCTACCTCCGAGCTATACCCCCAAGCCCTATTTTTTATTCTTTATTTTGAAACCGAGTCTCACTAAGTTGCGGAGTGCCTCACTAGGTAGCTGAGGCTGGCCGCGAACCTGGATCCTCCGGTCTCAGCCTCCCAAATGCTGAGATTATAAGCGTGCGCCACCACGCCCGGCTGCATATTATCTTAATAGTGCTTATAGCTTCATGTTTCTTAAATTCTTTTGACTATGACCCTAGGTAAGAAAAAACATTTGTAAATAAGATAAAAATTTGACAGAACAGTGCTTATAGCAGTTATGCTACACTCTTACTTTTTTTTTTTTTTTTTTTTTGCAGGGACATTCTACCTCTTAGCTACACCCCCAGCCCTATTTTTTATTTTTTATTTTGAAACAGGGTCTCACTAAGTTGCGGAGGGCCTCACTGAGTAGCTAAGGCTGGTCACAAACCTGCGATCCTCCAGTCTCAGCCTCCCAAGTACTGGGATTACAAGCATTTTTTTACTTTTTATTTGGAAATAACCTAAACTGGTGCGCTGCATTCATATTTTTACCTTATCCTAGTCTCTTTCACCTGATAAAGTGCCAGCTATGGCTCGCTAGATTGGCTTAATTACTTGTCTATATGATCCAACATTTGAAAGTTAGCTCTTAAAATTTTTTTAAATTATTTTATTCCTTCTAGCATAAATTTAGGCCTTTGTCTTTATACCTTCGTTCAATTTTAAAGTAAAGTGGAAAAGGTTGGTGATATGAGATATGAAAGATTTTTCAGTACATGTCAAAAACACCATATGAAGTTGCTGTCCTGACTTCACCTAAGACTGGCCCTGATTATCTTCATTCTGAATTCTGGTTATGTATCTCTGATTTGTTCTAGCTGGAACAGTAGTATATGTGATTCTCATATCAGTCCTTGGGATCTGGAATACAGGAGGAAAACAATATGAAGTGTCTGGGTGCTACCAGAACACATGGAAGAGTAGGTTTCAGGTTATTCTTATCAGGACCTCACCAGGTGTAATGTGTCACTGATAGCTGATTCTTCTCCTGTCCTGCAGGCAGAGATGGTCCACACAGGCCTGAAGTTGGAGCGAGCTCTCTTGGTTACAGCTTCTCAGTGCCAGCAGCCAGCCGGTGTAAGTTCAGTAGTAGTTGACTTAGTTTGGGTTTTATGCTTAGGACAAGTTGAAAGATTTCTGCTAAGTTATCACAGCATGCTAAAATAGACCTATCAGGCTCTTGCTAATGTACATTCACACCAAATCCCAGAAGTAGAGTTGGACCTAAAGTGCCATCATGGGAATGTGCCATTGAATATTTTACTGGTCTCTACTGGCATTTTTTTTTTTTCCCCTGTGATTTTGCTCAGGATTTTAGTTAACCTTGGGACTGTGCCACTTCTCTTAATCAATGGCCTCTTTTATTACAGAGATAGTTCTCTTTCACCACTGGTAGGATTTGATAAAGCCGCCATGGAGATCCTGAAGTACTGCTTTCCCCCTCATTCTTTCTTGATTGGAGAAATATCTTCCTTTAACTTTACCTTTTTTTTTTCTTTTTTTTTTCTTTTTTTTTTAATGGTACTGGAGATTGAACCCAGGGGCATTCTACCTCTGAGCTACATCCACAGCCTTATTTTATTTATTTCAAGTTGCAGAGGGCCTCAGTAAGTTGCTGAGGCTGGTTTTGAACCTGTGATCATCCTGTTTCAGCTTTTCAAGTACTGGGATTATAAGCATGCACCACCACCTTGCCCAGCAACTTTACTTCTAACACAGAATTTTATGCTGCAAGGTGTGAAAAGTTGAAATAGAGAAAATTTAGATATTTCTCCTTGATCCTTGGTGTGCCTAAATAATGTAATAATAGCATAAGATAAATTAAATATATTATAGTTCAGCCTTTAATTTATTCTGAACGGTTAAAGCATTTATCTAAATCATTTCTCCAAATCCACACTTACCACAAGAAGTCAAGCAGCTGAGACACTGTTAAATTTTCTAAATTTTCCTCACTTTAGACCAGGGGTTGGCAGACCACAGCCTGCAAGCCAAATCTGGTCTGGTACTTATTTTTGTAAATGAAGTTTTTGGGAACAAATGTTTACTGTCTGGCTCTTTAGAGAAAAAGTTTTCAGATTCCTATTTCGACTGTTTTCCTGCTGAGACCTAAGAATTGGGATGTTCCAGAAATTAGGCTTTGAAGAAGGATAAAATAACACAGAAATACAAAATTCATCCTTTTTGCTGAGCTGCCTGTTTGAATGCCAAGCCCCCTAATTGCATTTAGTTCATCAGATCTCTACTCAGCAGCTGCTAAATGGCTAACAATGCATTGAGGGCTATTATGATGACAAAAGAGAGCTAAGACAAAGCCCTGGCCTTTGAAGAATTAATGAGAAAGAAAAATGTGTTCACATGGTTTCATTAATAGTTCCTGCTGGTGTGTTACGGTAAGGTGCTAGAAGAGGTTATGCTGACAATAAATGTTGTAGGAGGCTGATGTGGTTGGGGTTGGGGGGCTGTTCCTCATGAAACTTTATGATAGATGAAAAAAGAAAACATCAGGGTGTAAACTAGTGTCTCCTACTAGTGGGACAGAAAAGAGACAAATGGCTGAAATGGTGGGGTTTGTGGTGTAAGTGGAATGGGGGTCTTGAGCATGATCAAGCACAAAACCGGGCCTGAGCCGGGCGTGGTGGCACACGCTTGTAATCCCAGCATTCGGGAGGCTGAGACCGGAGGATCCGGTTCGCCGCCAGCCTCAGCTACCTAGTGAGGCACTCCGCAACTTAGTGAGACCTGGTTTCAAAATAAAGAATAAAAAATAGAGCTGGGGGTGTAGCTCGGAGGTAGAATGCCCCTGAGTTCAATCCCCAGTACCGCAAAAAAAAAAAAAAAAAAAACCGGGCCTAAGGAGTTGAGACTTTCTATAGAGATAAGTGATGAGCAGTATTTTAGCCATATAAATCAGGGCAGGATGAGTTTATTTCTGTGCTTGCTTTAGTCCATAAAGAATTTTTGCCTTCAGGATCAGAGTTGACCAACATACACAGCTTTTATTGAAAGATCCTAACCCAAATATTCTCCTGCTTCTTTCCCTAGAATAAGCTTTCTGATCTGTTGGCACCCATCTCAGAGCAGATCCAAGAAGTGATAACCTTTCGGGAGAAGAACCGAGGCAGCAAGTTGTTCAATCACCTGTCAGCTGTCAGTGAGAGCATCCAGGCCCTGGCGTGGGTGGCTATGGTGAGCAGCACAGCTTCCAGGGGAGGGAAGGGGTAGACTCAGACAAAGAAGATATGGTTGGAGAGGCTCTGAGTCACTGACTGCTTCTTTCTAGGCTCCCAAACCTGGCCCCTTTGTGAAAGAAATGAATGACGCTGCCACGTTTTACACAAATCGAGTCCTCAAGGAATACAAAGATGTGTAAGTCTAGCCTTTTTTTTTTTTTTGGCGGTACTGGGGATTGAACTCAGGGGCATTCTACCTCTGAGTTATACCCCAGCCCTATTTTTTATTCTTTATTTTGAAACAGGGTCTCACTAAGTTGCGGAGTGCCTCACTAGGTAGTAGCTGAGGGTGGCCTCGAACTGGGATCCTCCAATTTCAGCCTTCCAAATGCTGGGATTACATGTGTGCGCCACCACGCCCGGCTAGGCTAGCCTTTCTTCAAGGGGTAAAGGACAAACCCAACTGATGACTTCAGAGTGGCACTTTGGGGTTAATTAAGGCTGTCCTTAGCATCCATGTTAGTTCTCTTATCTCAGGCTGCTTCAAGAAAGCTTGGTAGATACTAGCCTAGAGAAACTGCGTTTGCAAGCAGGGGGGTTTTCTACTTCTACTTCTCCTTTTTCCTCCATGTTTGGTAGAGGCCCTTTTAGTTTTCTAATTCTAACCTTTCTGGATTTAGGAGGTTTTGCTGGAAGTAATGTGGGCTAATGCCTTTTAATTTTTTTTTTTTTTTTTTGGTGGTACTAGGGGCTGAACCCAGGGGCATTCTACCTCTGAGCTATACCCCCAGTCCTTTTTTTATTCTTTATTTTGAAACAGGGTCTAAGTTGCAGAGGGCCTCACTAAGTAGCTGAGGCTGGCTGCAAACCAGGATCCTCCTGTCTCAGCATCCCAAGTACTGGAATTACAAGCATGCGCCACCACGCCCGGCTACCCTGCTATTTTACAATTGAGGAAACTAGTTTCAGGCTAAGTAACCTTAAAGTCTTCTAGCTAGTATATGGGAAGAGAGGGGAACTTTAACCATAATGCAGTGCTATTTTTATAATTTAATGCTGATTATTTTCTCCTAAAGGAAAGTTTTTATTATTATCTTAATTTTATTTGGTTTTGTGTGTGAGGGGACAGGGCACATTTTATTTTATTTTTTTATTCAGCACAGATTTTTTTATACATTTCTTGAGTACAACAGGGTTACATATACATTTATGATATATCAATCATTGTCAGAGCACAATTAGCACCTCTTCTTCGTTTTCCACGTATAGCCCACATTCCTAACATAGTCTGGTCAAGCAAACTTTCTAGAGTCATAAAACCATAATCCTTTAGAGTCATATATTTACTTTCTAAGAAGTAAAAGGGTCTTTCATCTACGCATCCTAGGAGCAATCCCCAGACTTCGAGATGCCAAAGTAGCCAGAGCAAAAGAATCATGAGTATAATTACTCATATATGCAGATAGCAACTGCAGGGCACGTTTTAAAATAAGCCACTGTCTCATGAGGCAGTGGAGGTTCTTAAGAGTTCTTGACTTCCCCTGAGAAGTCTTGGTGCTACCATGACTTCATACAAAGAATATCTGGGGTTTATTTGGGGTGAGGGTGGTATTGGGGATTGAAGCTAAGGGCATTCTACCTATGAGCTACTCTCCCAGCCCTTTTTATTTTTTATTTTCTGTGAAGTAGGGTCTCACTATGTTTCTGAGGCTGGCCTCAAACCTGCAATCCTCCTATCTCAGCCTCCCAAGTACTGGGATTAAAGCATATACCACTATGTCTGACTGAATGTCTGTTTTTATGTTTTTTTTTTTTTTTTTTGTGGCACTAGGGATTGAACTCAGGGGCATTCTACCTCCGAGCTACACCCCCAGCCCTATTTTTTATTCTTTATTTTGAAACCGAGTCTCACTAAGTTGCGGAGTGCCTCACTAGGTAGCTGAGGCTGGTCTCGAACCCGGATCCTCTGGTCTCAGCCTCCCAAATGCTGGGATTACAAGCGAGCGCCACCACGCCCAGCTTAAAGTCTACTTTTAAAAAAAATTTTTTTCCTGCTTCTAAGAAAGTTTTGAGAAATACTGCTATAAAGATAGGAGATGCCAGGCATGGTGGCCTGTGCTTGGAATCCCAGTACTTGGGAGACTGAGATAGGAGGATCACAGGTTCTCAGCCAGCCTCAGCAATTTAAGGAGGCCCTCTGCAACTTGGCGAGACCCTGTTTCAAAATAAAATATAAAGTAAGTGTGAGGGTACAGCTTAAAGGTAGAATGCTCCTGATTTCAATCCCCTGTACCCCCTGCTACCCTCACATACAAAAGATAGGAGATACAAGATGGCCATGATGACACAGGCACACACCTATAATCCCAGTGCTTGGGAGGCTAAGACAGGAGGATCACAGGCCAGTCTAAGCAATTTAGCAAGAGTGTTTCAAAATTAAAATGGGCTTGCTGGGGGTAGTGGCACATATCTGTAATCCCAATATTTAGGAGGCTGAGACAGAAGAATCACAGGTTCAAAGACAGCTTCAGCAAGTAATGACACTCTTATCAATCTAGCAAAACTCTGTTTCAGAATAAAAATAAAATAGGGCTGGGGGTTTAGCTCAGACGTAGAATGCCCCTGGATTCAATCCCAAGTACCATACACACACAAAATGCTGGAGGTGTTGCTCAGAGGTAGAATGCCCTTGAGTTCAATCTCTACTACACCTCCTCTTCTCCACCCTCCCTCCAAAAAAAAAAAGAGAGGAAAGATATAATTCAGTGTCCCTATTCTAATGGAGTTTGGCCTAATAAGGATAATAGACTAGAGTTTTTTTTTTTCTTTTTTAACTTCATTTTTTGCAGTGTTGGGGGTTGAACTCAAGGGCATTCTACCTCCAAGCTACACTCCCAGCCCTATTTTTTATTCTTTATTTTGAAACAGGGTCTCACTAGGTTGCGGAGAGCCTCACTAAGTACCTGAGATTGGCTGTGAACCTGCGATCCTCCTGTCTCAGCCTCCCAAGTAGTGGGATTACAAGTATGTGCCATCACGCATGGCTTAACTTAGTTTTTTTTTTTTTTTTTTTTTTT
>PVLC010046173.1:0-11506 GCA_004027655.1 Graphiurus murinus | reverse complement strand
TTTTTTTTTTTTGGTACTGGAAATTGAACCAAATGCTGTCTTCTATTTGAAAGTAGGCAAAACCAATTAATATATTATTAAGAAATCCTGTATGTGTGCATGTCTTTAATACAGAGGTTAGTAAACTATGACCCTTGGATCAAATCCAATCAGTACCTATTTTAGTAAATTATGTTTCCTTGGGACACATTTTGTCCATTCATTCATTCATTCATTCATTCATTCATTCATGTACTGGGGATTGAATTTTACCTCTGAGTTACATCCCCAGTCCTTTTTATTTATTTATTTTGAAACAGGGTCTCACTGAGTTGATGAGGACCTGGTTAAGTATCTGAGGCTGGCTTTGAACCTGCGATCCTCCTTTCTCAGCCTCCAAAGTACTGGGATTACCGGCGTGCACCACCCTTGGCTTGTCCATTTATTTATGTATTGTCCATAGCTGCTGTCTCACTACAGGAGTTAAGTACTTGTGGTAGAGTTTGCTGATCCCTGCTTCACAAAAAAAGGAACAACCAACTCAAACTTCAGGATAGTGGCTTTCTTCTGAGAAACAGAGGGGGCTGTGATGGGAGAGGGCTTCCAAAGTCTCGAGCTAAGGGATTGTTTTTTAATCCAGGCAGTGGTCCATCTATTTCCAGTACTAGTTTCCCTTCAGGTGTACCTTATGATTCAAATGCTTTTTTACGTATATGAGGTATTCCACAATTTAAAGTCAAATTGAAGGGAAGATCAATGATATGAGCAGTCACCCCCATGGGTACCGGGACACCGGGAACACCATACCCTGCGTCCCCCATCTATCTCCGGAGCTGGCTTTGTCACCGTCTTGTTTCATGGGCAGAGGGACAACCTCCTGAGGTCACTGAGCAGCAGGCTGCACCCAGAAGTAGCTGTCAATCTACAGTGCCAAGCCTTCCTCAAGGGTAAGAGAAAAGCGCCTCTTAGAGTTTGAAACGACCACGGTCTAGATCACTCGGTGCAGGATTCTCTGACCAGTATCCTGGACAACCAGCCACCCTTGTCTACTCGAGCGTGTCCTGGAAGGAAGAAGGCAGAATTCCCGCCAGGACAGGGTCTTCTACAGCCCGCAAACGGAATCTTGGGTTTCTGACCACTGCTCTCAGCAGCCCTTGGGGAGAGGGGCTTGAGCACGGTCTCATCTCAGCCTTCTGGAGAGTGGACGCTGGGCAGGGTGCACCGGGGCCAGGCCCAGGTGTGGACACATTCCTGGGGGGCCCGTCCC
This sequence comes from Graphiurus murinus, assembly GCA_004027655.1. Taxonomy (NCBI): domain Eukaryota; kingdom Metazoa; phylum Chordata; class Mammalia; order Rodentia; family Gliridae; genus Graphiurus; species Graphiurus murinus. The sequence continues at coordinate 10,260 of PVLC010046173.1, read as the reverse complement.
TCTCCAGCCAATGCTCCGGGTCCGATATTCCTTCCTATAGCAGGACGAGAGCTCAGACACGCTTGCTTCTCCGGGGGACGCCTGTCCTGCTGTCTGGTGCCTCCCCACACACATCGACCCTTCTCCAGACGGCCTGTGTAGTCACGCCCCCGAAGTCAGCGCAGCGACCCACTTACCTGTAGAGATCTGTGATCAGGTTTTGGTGGTAACGAGCGCACAGGTTGTTGAGGGTTTGCTCGTGCTGGCCAAGCAGGCGGATGTAATTGGAGGCAGGAAAAGGGTCCTTCGAAAGGCACGTGATGGTCTCCACGATTCTATACTTGTTAATGTGAAGTCGGAAGTAGGTCCCGCTTTTTGCATTACCTGTTATTATTTCTGTACCCTGGTGGTGGTAGGGGGGAAGATAGATCAGGAACACAATTTTAGAAATATTTTTAGACTTCGGGAACGTGATCATAGTAATTTAGTTTTCAAATGTATCGGAGAGATTGCCTGTTGCAAATAGCGGTAACAGATATCTACAGAAAGTCGGCACTTTCTGAGACGGTAACAGGGAAGCGAGATTGATCAGATGGCGGTACCTGCATGTGTGAACACGCCACTGTGAAACCTACCATTCTGTACAAATAGTATGCTCCAATAAAAAAGAATAAAATAAATACATGAACAAAAAAACCACCTTGCAGGTAAAATGTTGCTTATAGCTCCTATGATTAATATTTTACATTAGTATATTTGTTATAGTTAGCTTATATCGATACGTTATATTAAAAAAAAAAAAAAAGAAACCACACAGTAGCTTCATGACTAAGCGCCCCTCAGGATCTTCTAAACCGTGGTTGTGCTGTTGTGCTTCTAAATTAGTTGCTAGGTTACAACCAAGCCTCTGTTACTCCATACCTCACACAGCTAGTGAATGGAACTGGGTTTATTCTTTTCTACGAAGTGGTGTTTCTTTTAATTTAGCCTCCACTCATTCACCTTCAGGAGCTCCTCCATCAGCAATATAAACCAGTTGGTACCCAAGTGCTGACGTTCAGCCAGGAGCTCTGTACAGGGACTTACCCTGAAGAAGAAGACTTCCCGGGAGGAGGGAGCTTTCAGGGAGAAACGAGAAAGAGAAAGGCAGGCGGGAGAGGGGCGTGGCAACCCCATCGCCCTCAGGAAATAAAGGATTTCATGCTGGGAATGAGGGCGCGGATGCCCGGGACTCACTGGAGCATCCAGATGCGAGGGGTGGGGCCGAGCTGCTGGATTTTCCTTGTTGGGCACCTCTGTATCTCATTTAAACCTTCCGGTGCCACAGAGTACTGGGCTCAATGGCATTGCTTTATAATGTATTTCCTTCCTTCCCTCCCTTCTTTTTTTTAACCAGTGCATTTGAATGCTGTAGAGTAATGGGCTTCATTGTGGCGCATGTGTCGTGCACGTGAGGCACTTGGATCATTCCTACTCCGCTACCCTCCCTTCTTCCCGCCCCTCCATCTCCTGGCCGCTTCTCTAATAGTCTATCAGGTGTTTTAAGACTCTCAAATTTCTTACTTTCTTCATAGTGCCACTTTGAGAAAAAAAAAAATTCTAGTCCAAGTGATCCCCAAGTATTTCAGTTGTCTTAAAGAATACTTAGAGCGGGGCGTGGTGGCACACGCTTGTAATCCCAGTACTTGGGAGGCTGAGACAGGAGGATCACAGGTTCGCAGCCAGCCTCAGCAACTTGTGAGGCCCTCCGCAACTTAGTGAGATTCTGTTTCAAAATAAAGAATAAAACAGGACTGGGAGTATAGCTTGGAGGTAGAATGCCCCTGAGTTCCATCCCAACTACCACAAACGACAACAACAAAAAAGAATACTTAGACAAAAGAAAGCGGTAAAAGAGGAGTCCCGGCTGGCTGCCTCTGGGGAGGGCAGTCCTCTGACAGGGAGGACGACGAGGGACGTGGCAAACACCTGTGCTGTCTGCAGGTGACCGTCTCATCTCTAAGTTGCTAAAGGTGCGGATTTGTGGCATTTTGCCTTTGACACCAACGAAAGCTGCCAGACGGCAGAAAGAGGCCTCCCTAACTCGGGTTGTGACCACTTTCTCTATTCGGTCCCTGGCGTCTACCAGCCTGGACGTCTACTGCCCGCAGCCCTGCTCCCGAGAGGCCCAGGCGGCGGGAAGCCAGGTTGGACAAACACGGGGCTTGTTTGGCTGGACTTTTCGCTCTGCCCTCGGACTCTGGATTTAGTACACAGCAACGCTCAATAAATCTTTCCTGAGCGCATATAGATTTAAGCTTTCACTTGAATGTGGCATTTAGAAATCCGAAGCAAGTTGGACTGCTCGGATCCCAAACATTTACTCAGTCCTGCATGCCACCTGGGGATTTTGTCTAAACAAAGACACGTGGTCTAACATCTTAGAGAAGCTGGGGCAACTAGGGGCTTGTCTTGCCATGAGGAGGCTCAGACAACCTTCAGGGCACGAGGTGGGGTCCCAGAGGAGGCGCGCCAGGTCAAGAGTCCTGGGTCAACCCTACGTACGGGAGAGAAACGGGTGGTCTGGGAGTGGGGCGAGAGCTGGGGAAGAGGCCCCCAGGAGACCAGGTGTCCAGGGTACAGGCCTCACAGCGGGGCCCATGGGCACATGTGATCTTGCAAAAGAGTGCTGCGGTGGGCACATGGTCATGTAGCTGCATTAAAAAAGGGTTAATGGTCATTCCTACGGTTGGGAGGTGTGGTAAGTTTTGTTCCTTATTTTAGTTGTTTCTCTCTGTTCATTTGACTACTTGCTCCTTCCTTCCCTTCCTCCCTTCCTTCCTTCCCTCCTCTTCCTCCTCCTCCTTTTTCTTCTTCTTTTTTCTCTCTCTCTCTTTCTTTTTCTTTTGTGGTACTGGGTATTGAACCTAGGGTCTTTCTACCTCCGAGTTATACCCCCAGTTCTATTTTTTAATTTTTAGTTTTTGTAATAAGGTCTTGCTAGGTTAATGAAAGTCTCACTACTTGCTGAGGCTGCCCTCAAACCTGCAATCCTCCTGTCTCAGCCTCCCAAGTACTGGGATTACAAGCTTTTAAGCAGTGGCTATCACTTAGTAAAAGCAATAAAAGCTATTTCTAAATACTCTGGCTGTGCTGTGGCAAGGAAGCAGGCTTTTGCTTTGGTCTTTGTACTGGAGATGGAACCCGAGGCACCCTACCTCTGCACACAGCTCTGTTTCCCCACTTTGATCTCTCGAGCTGCCATGAATTCCATACCTGGAGTGTGGGCACATGCCACCCCAGAATAACTCTCAGCGTCAAGTTTACTTGTATGGCCAGGAATATTCAACAGGACTTCAGAATTAGAACTCATGGCTATATAGACAAAGAGGAACGTCTGAGAGAAAACAGGACTTTACGGACTGTGTGAGTTTGGCCCCAGCAGCTTAGGCTTAACCCGACGCCAGGGTAGGGAGCCCCCCGGGCAGTGAGGACGACGAGGTGAAAGGCCTGGAAACTGGGTGAGCGAGCATCCAAGGAGGGGCACCCCCTGCCACCGTGGGAGGGCCACTAGGGGTCCAGGAAAGGCCCCCCAACAGCTCTGGGATACTGGTGCTTTTTTCTTTTTCTGGTACTAGAGATTGAGCCCAGGGTCTCGCTGAGTTGCTGAGGTTGGCCTCAAATCTGTGATCCTCCTGTCTCAGTCTCCCCTGGCTGGCAGAGTGACTTTTTTCCTTGTGGTGTTGAGGAAAAAAACACATTTTATCTCTGAGCTCTACTCCCAGCCCTTTAAAATTTTTATTTTGAAACAGGGTCTCACTAAGTTGCTGAGGGTCTCACTAAATTCCTGGCCTCAAACCTTTGATCCTCCTGTGTTAGCCTCCCCAGTCCTGGGGTGACAGGCATGTGCCGCCGCGCCTGGCTCTGGCATCGTTTTAAGCTACCAGATTTTCCCAAGGTTCACTGGGAAACCAACCCAGAAGGTCTTGGCCTCCTGCTCCTCCACCTAGTGATTCTTCACGCCAAGTGATTGAAAGGGACCCGGGCCTCACAAGGGTCACCTTGAGATCCAGCCACGTGAGCGAGGACAATCTGACCGCAGAGGCTTGCAAGGATCCCCTTGTGTTCGGGAGGGACAATGGGGACTTCATGTCTCTGGCACCTCCAGATGGGGTCACTGTTACTTAGTGGGGTGATGTGACACATTCCCAGGGAGCCCTGGTGTTCTGCGGCTGGGAGCAGTGCATCTAAGCACTGAGCGCCCTCCCTGTCAACCTCTCCCGAGAGGGTGGTCTCCTCCGCACGGTTTCCAAGGATGTGCTGTAACGGCCCTGTTGCCTAACCCCGTTTTGGTTTTTGCTCGTGTGTATGTTGGGAGGAGGGGGACGGGGATACTGGGGATTGAACCCAGGGACATTCTACCTCTGAGCTACTTTCTTTTGTTTGTTTTTGAAATAGGGTCTGACTAAGTTGCTGAGAGCCTTGCTAAGTTGCTGAGGCTGGCCTAAATCCTGTAATCCTCCTGTTTCAGCCTCCCAAGTATTGGGATTTGGGGATTACATAGTCTTTGTTGTTGTTTTAAAGATTGAATCCAATCTCTGAATCTCCTCTGTACATTTTGACAGCATAATTCTATCCACACGGTGCTTTGCAGCTACGAGGGCTTTACAAATGTCTGCAGCAAGCAGCAGACACACTAGGAAGTGATGAGGCTTGGCCGATTATCCATCTTAACCATGGAAAACAACTTGCATCCATTTTAGTGAGATTTGGCACTATGGTAGCAAAGCTGGGGGGTCATTTTGGAAACCGGAAATGTATCAAAATATTTTGCATTGAAGTCGGGCAAGGTGGTGCACACCTGTAATCCCAGTACTTGGGGAGGCAGAGACAGGAGGATTGCAGGTTTGAGGCCAGCATGGGGTAACTTAGTGAGACTCTATTTCAAAATAAAAATTAAAAAGGGCTGTGGGTGTGGTCCAGTGGTAGAGCACCCTTGGGTTCAATCTCCAGCACCACAAAAAATATGATGCATTGATATTAAAGACAAGTCACATAAATATGGGCCTCTCACACACAAGTTATTCTTACAGTGTGGGTCATTGCGGTTCACAGTTGCTGGCAGATCAGGGAAACCCAGTGAAATCTGAGCTCTCTTTCTGTCCCTTCTCACACACAAAAAAATGCGTCCACAAAATAAAGACCTGCAACCCCCCTCGGTGCTGTCATTCCATAAGGGATTCTTGGAGAACTGTGATTCTTTTACACACTTCCCATCTGGTGGGGTGTGTCTGGAGTCCTCCTTCAAGAGCATAAGCAACTTGTTAGGACATGAGGATTGTGAACTTAAGGTACTGATGGAGGAAGTGCTTCTGGGGTGGTGGTGGCCATGGTTGAACTCCTCCTCCTTTTTGTTTCCTGACCACAGTTATCCTTTTGAGTTCCTTTATGATTTCGACAAAGGTTGGGAAATGGCTTTGGAATTCATGCCACATGGAAGACACAGGATTAATGAGACTTGGTGTTCAAGAAATCACAGTCCCAGCTCTTATGACAAACACACACTTTTAAAATTTAATAGTATCCAAGGCAGAATTTGTTGTGACAAATTTCTTTATTTCGTGCTGTATAAGCCAACAAAGCATGTGGACTGGAATCTGTAAATTAGTTTATTATGTAGACGGCTCAGGGTCTCCTTGCTTCCTTGTGTCAGCGTATGGCTCCAAGAGCTCATGAATTACTCAAGGACCTTCTTCCTGCAGTATTCTAGCTAGTGAGCGGTATGGAAGTCAGATAAGATTAATCTGGACTAGAGTCACTGTAAGAATAGCGGTTCGATTTCTCTAGTGAAATGTCGTTCGGTGGGCTCCATTCTCAATCAATTGGCTATATTTCCGAGACTGCCTGACCATTTTGGCAACAGTTTTACTTAATCGAATTAATTCCAACCCCAAAAGATTGCCATGGAGCCATCCTCTTTTTTTTTTTTTTTTTTTCTTGGATAATAAAATGGAAAAAAAAATCTGTTTAGATCTTCTGTACTAATTAAAAAGGAGGCCCACCTGGCAAAATGGTTAATTAAAGTCAGGGGTCCTGTTCAAATACTGTCAGAGGACCAGCCAAGGAATCTATTTAAGTTGCACTCTTATTAAAACTCTCATTACCTAAAGTTCCGTTTGGCTCTTCCTCTGATTTCATTCAGAGAGCTCACAGGGGTTCAGAAATAAACAACGTCACACGTAGGAAGCTCCCGGTGTCCTTGAAGCATCAGATTCTGTCTGAAATCAAGTCCAGTATTTTCCACTCTGGTATGCACAAGGCTCAAGTTGTTTATCCACAGTGACCACAGTGCTCAGGGCCTCCACACTCCGAGCTTTATCCTGCTTCTCTAAGTGCCTCAACCTCCTTAATGGGTGGCTGACTGTACTCTCCAAAGATGGCCACAACGGTGGTGCCATTCTACCCGCTCTTCTGAAAAACCATCTCGACACTCTTCCCATTGAGCATGGACGCTCTGCCCCCCACCCCTTGAATACCCTGGGCTGTGGCTGCTCCAGCAGGGATGGGGCAGAGAGACTGATGCTGTGTGACTTCTAGGCAACATGGCTAGTACATGGCACGACCTGCCAGTGAGAACATTTGCACAGGGAGCCCCGAACTGTCTTGTAAGGAGCCTGGCTATGCTGAGGCTGCCATGTTGCAGGAAGCCCAAGCCACATGAATGGCGCAGGCCAGCACGGCCTGCCTTCCAGTTGCCCCTGTCCAGGCGATCCCACCACCAAGCCAGACTTCTGGTCCTCCTCTGTTTGGCCCCAGACGTCGTGCAAGAGACTAGATGCCCTCACCGTGTTCTGCTGATATTCCTGAGCCCCAGACTCTGAGCAGAAGAAAAGGGCCAGTTTATGCCATGAAGTATTTCATGTAGCCATAGAAACTGGAACAGCATTTGCTCTGACCCCATGGTTTTCTTTATTAAAGTAAGAAAATTTCATGTCAGAACATGCGTACAGGGCACCAAAAAGAATCTGGGAAAGTCTAAGGGAAGTAAGTTCAATATATAGCTTCTGCCATTTTCCTGGAAAACTAGATTTCACTATTGGGAATCATGATTTTTTTTTTTTTTTTTGGTACTGGGGGTTGAACTTAGGGGCAGTCTACCTCTGAGTTATACCCCCAGCCCTATCTTATTTTTTTTTTAATTTTGAAACAGAGTCTTGCTAAGTTGTTGAGAGTCTCCCTAAAATGCTGAGGCTGGCCTGGAACCTTCGATCCTCCTATCTCAGCCTCCTATGTGCTGGGATTTCAGCTGTACACCATCACACCCAGCTGGAACCATGATTAACAGCAATACCCACCACTGCAAGGCTACGTGTTTTGCTCCAGGCAGTATTGTTTATATATGACCCCTGACAATCTCAGAAATGCAGAAAAGTTGAAAAACGTACTCAAAGCCCACAGGAAGCAAATGGAAGAGAAGGGAGTCAGGTTTCGGAAGGGAAAGTTAAGGGCCAGTAGCCTGAGACATTTTGAGTCTGCCCCTTTGAAGAACTTTTCCAGTACCTTCCACATGGATCTCATTGGCTGGATGGCCAACACTACCCTCAAGGAAACTGGAGCATGTTTGTGTTAAGTTGATCATATCATTAACCTTCAAACACATCCAGGAGAAGACGGCGAGGAGAACAGAAGCAAGGTAGTAACTCCAGTATCGGCCTGGCTAACGCAAGCGTGAACCTAACACATCAGACAGGAAGCCCCGGTGGACGAAGCCCCAGCTGGGTCCACCTGTCAGAGGCTCTTATCTGAGCGCTCCGCAGTTCACCCACTATGTCGTATCCATTAACCCAGGGAAGTCCCACCCACAGCCTTTTCTGCATGGCCTTTTGGTGTAATGCAGGGAGAGGAGGAACACAGGGCGTCTAGATGGTCATTTCCGAGCCTAAGCAATTGGCTTGCTCTCCATTGTCATGGAAGTAGATGTTCTAGTGACCTATGGATGTGCCACAGGTCACCCCCAAACCTAATGGCCTAATGTTCTTCGGGAGGTAAATGGAGTAAGAAATCGTCGCACATGCAGACAACGAAATTGTTTTCAGTGGTAAAAAGAAATGAGCTATCCAAACATGAAAAGACATGGAGGGGCTGGTGTGGTGGTGCAAGCCTGTAATCCTGCTCCTCGGGAAGCCGAGATGAGAGGGTCACAAGTTCGAATCCACCTGGGTTAACATGGTGAGTCCCCCTTTTCAAAGAAAGGAAGAAAAGCCAGGGAGGAAACTTAAATGCATCTTACTAAGTGAAAGAAGCCAATTCGAAAAAGCTGCATACTCTGAGATTCCAATTTTTGAGTCTACCTTCCCATTCTGGAAAAAGAAAAACCACGGAGCAGTAAAAGAGCAGTAGTTGTCAGCCTTAGTGTGGAGAGAGGGAGGGGTGAAGGTAGAACATGGGATTTTTAGGGTAGTGGAATTACTCTATGATGCTTAAACATTTGTCAAGAGCCTTAGGACATACACCGCCAAGAATGCAAACTTTGGTTGATACTGATGGCTGTTGATAATGCTATGTCAGTGTAGATCCATCAGTCCTGACAAACGTCGCCCTGGTGGGGCTAGGGAGAGTGGAGGAGGCTGTGTGCTGCAAGGGGCATATGGGAAATCTCTGTACCTTTGCATTCTAAAAATAAAGTCTACTAAATAATACGCATTGGCTTAAAACAACAATAAGCAAATTATCTCACAGTCTCTGAGAGTTACAAATTGGGAGTGACTGAGGTGGAAGGTTCTGACTCGAGGTCTCTCATAAGTTTTCAGTCAAGATGTCGGCTGGGACATCTGCTTCAGTCCTGTGAAGGGGTGAAGGGGGCTGGAGGATGTGCTGCCCGCTCAGATGCTGGCAAATTAATAATGGCTAGTGCAGGCACCCTCAATTCTTTTCCACGTGGACCTCTCCAAATGGCTACCGGGTGCACCTACAACATGGTGGCAGGTGGTCCAGGAAGGTACAAAACGGAGTTACAGTGTCTTTCATGACCTAGCCTTGGAAGTCACACATTGTGGTTTCTACACCATCCTGCTGGCTACATGGGTCAGCCCTACTCAGTGTGGGAGGGGACTATCCAAGGGCATGAGGACCCCCCAAGATTCTTGAGGGCCATCTTGGGGGTCAAGGACCACAGTAGGTTTTCTGATGTGTGAACCAATACATCACACTAAAGACTCTGAGTAAAGAATTCTGCCCTCCCATAAACAAAATGTTATATTTGAAGGCAAAATGGAATCTAGAAACCATACTTACGAAATCAGCCTGTGAGACTTGTACTTCCAAAGGAGTTGGAATGATAGGCTTGGAAACGTGCAGGTAATGGTAAGAACCAGGAAGGATGCCTCCTAGGAGAGATGGCAAGGTTTTCATATTTGAAACACATTGTCAGTGAGGGGGAAACAGTCTTGTATATTCCCCTTAGGACAAACAGATATGGCTACAATCTCTATGCTCCTCAAACACCCCTTAATTTAATCAAATCAATGTGCCAGTGACGTGCCAAGCCAATCCTATGCATCCTGGGAGTTCCCGCGTCTACCAGCAACCTAACCTCTACCTGCCCAGACCACATCACCACCTTTGGAAGCCCTAAATGTTGAAATTACATTCTTGTTCACTAGCACTCCTCCCATATGTAATCAAAATATTAACAATTTTAGCTATATAAGGAAAATCAGCCAAGGTCTTTGTTTGATGCTTTAGGAAACGATCACTATCAAATCCCTAACATTTTGGAGTTGTCCCTGCAGTCTGAGCTGGTCTGGCTCGGGGCTTTGATCCCTCTCCTTTCTCTTGCCTGCCTTTCCTTGGGTCCTACCCAGAGCGAGGACTGGAGCTGGAGCGCCTGACACCCTCTCATTAGGTAGCAAAGACTGGAAGGCGGGGCCTTTGTTTCTTTAGTTTGATGTCTATCTGCTGGATTAGGGTCCATGCACGGTTTGGGAATGGCTTTGGGGGTTGGTCTATGAACATTCTGAAAGTGGGCACATAATTTTGTAAATATGTGGATTTTTCTGTCCACAACATTCAATGCCACCACTTAAAAAAGGCATCTCAAGCCGGGCGTGGTGGCGCACGCTTGTAATCCCAGCATTCAGGAGGCTGAGACCGGAGGATCCGGGTTCGCAGCCAGCCTCAGCTACCTAGTGAGGCACTCCGCAACTTAGTGAGACTCGGTTTCAAAATAAAGAATAAAAAATAGGGCTGGGGGTGTAGCTCGGAGGTAGAATGCCCCTGAGTTCAATCCCCAGTACCGCAAAA
>PVLC010046172.1:0-11533 GCA_004027655.1 Graphiurus murinus | reverse complement strand
TTTTATACTGAAGATTGAGCCCAGGGGAATTCTACCTCCAAGCTACACCCCTAGCCTGATTTTATTTCATATTTGGAAACAGGGTCTTACTAGGTTGATGAGAGTCTCACTACTTGCTCACCCCCAGCCCTTTTTATTTATTTATTTATTTTATTTTGAAACAAGATCTCACTAAGTTGCTGAGGCTGGCCTTGAACCTTCGATCCTCCTGTCTCAGCCTCCCAAGTACCGAGGTTCCAGGCATGCGCCACCATGCCCGGCTTGGCCTTGGTTTTCTATCATGTAAAATGAAGGAGGGATAGCAGAGAATCTTTTCATGACGACCCCGGGCCCTTCAAGCTATTAGGGTTCAGGCATCTTTGCCGCACACCGATTTTTTCAAACCCTTTCTCGCCCCTCCCCAGGACGGATGCCACTCCAGTATCTCACAGAGACGCTGAAGCAGCGGTGGGTGGGCTGCAGCTGGTTTGTCCTGGCTTATCAAAGCCAATTGTTGGATTTTCTTTTTTTTTTTTTTTTTCAGGAATTTTTTGCAAGCCAGTTTTGCAAGCAATTGGCACTGTTGAGAGAATCTGCACTATGAAAATCAACAAACAATACCAAACAGGGCTTGGCCTTCACCTTCCCTTCGAGCAGGACACCTGCACATCCGTTCCCTCCCTGGCCCCTCCCCTGCGGGCCCCCATGGGGGGCTTTCTCACTGGGTGTCAGTCCCCCACTCCCACGCTGCCTACTCAGGTTGGGTGTCCCTTGCTTTACTATCTAGTGGTCCCTGCTGTCGAATGCTCGCTTTTATGTCCCACCGTTCAGTGGGGAAGGATGCACGCGGTGGAGCAGACATCCCAGGCCTGCTCTGTGTTCTGTTCCCAGGGCTGCTTCCTTCTTGGGAGTGGGGTCCCGCTCAGCAGCCACCTTGCGGTAGAGGACGCCCCTGACCACCCCGGGAAGGCAGTGCCCGCCCCCTCCCACCTCCCCTGCCTCCCCCTCTCTCCCCACCTCGCTTTGTTTACCTCCTGAGCTCTTCTCCATTCCTGACATTTACATTTCTCTGTGAACTCTCGCAGCGATGCCCATGTCTGCCTCTTGAATGTGAGTCCTGTGAGGGCAGGGGGCTTTTCAGTCTTGTCTACCTGCATCCGCATCTCAGTTTTCTCACCGAGAAAGTGACTCTGTGACCTTGGGCAAGTTATGCCCCCTCCCTGAATTTCAGTGGCCTCTAGGCCCCATCTGGGAGAGTGACCCCTGTCCCTGGCTGAGCTGCCTGCGGGACAGGACGAGGCCAGGACTGGGGTCGGACCCAGGCTCTGTCACTAAGCCAACAGCCACCCACTCCTACTCTGTTCTCCCTCAGGTGAAATGACAAGATGGGGTGAGCTGTCATTTCAATATTTGGGTTCCATCTTCCATCCTTCCCATCCCAGCCCCCACCTCATTTATTCACTCACTCATTCATTCACTCAATCATTCATTCACTCAATCATTCATTCACTCAATCATTCATTCAGTCAGTCAACAAATAGGTTTTGACATCTTCCATGTGCCAGACAACAAGGATTCATCCCTGAATGGAGGAATGCCCTTGTAGACTTAAAACAGAAAACGAGATAAATTAGTAAATAAATAGCATGTCGGATGGTGGCCATGCTCAGGAGACATTTAAGGCAGGAAAAGGGCGCAGGGGGAAGTTGAAGAGGGAGTGTAAGTTTTAGAAAAGGGAGCCAGGAAAATGTATCCCTGCTAAGGTGATCTGTGCAGAAGGACACAAAGGAGGTGACCGTCTAGGGAAAGTGCCTTCCAGGCAGGGGACAGAGCAAGCATAGAAGTCCTCCTGGAGCCAGAGCCAGGCGTGGTGGTACATGCTTGTAATCCCAGTACTTGGGAGGCTGAGACAGGAGGATTGCAGGTTCAAGACCAGCCGCAGCAACTTAGTGAAGCCCTCTGCAACTTGGCGAGACCCTGTTTCAAAAATAAAGAATAAAAAGTAGGACTGGGGGTGTAACTCAGAGGTAAATGACCCCTGGGTTCAATCTCCAGTACCACACAAAAAATTTTAAAAAATAATAATAAAATAAAATAAAATAGGTCTGGGGGTGTAGCCTGGAGGTAGAAAGTCCCTGGGTTTCATCCACAGTACCACAAAAACAAACAAACAAAAAATCCCTGGATGTCTGTTGCCCAGTGAATCTTCATGAAGGACTCACTAAAAGAATCAGAGTCAGATGACTGAGTCTGGGCCTCCCTCCCTCGCTCCCTCTCTCGTTAGGAAGCCAGTCCCCAAGTCTGTGACACCGGAGTCTCTAAAGGAGGAGGGGCTCCCCTTTGCCCCCTCCCCCGCCCCTCCTGCGTGGGGAGCCGGCTCGCCGCGGGGGCCGGCAGCTTTCGGATCAGTAATTTATCTCCCGGTGCCACGCGCTTCCTGGAGCCGGGCCCTTCCTCCCCACTCAGCCCTGCTCCCCTGAGCGGCACAGACAGGTGTGAGGAATTAGCTGTGGGGACTAAAGCCGTGACAGGAACCGGCACAAAAGAAGGGGACAGAGTGTAATGTTTATTACGTTTGAGGCAAAGCAAACACGCGGCCTATTTATGTATCTATAGAGAATTAATTGGCGAGCGGCAGCAAGAAGCAGATTATAAATTAGAATCATTTTCGCCAACTGAAACCCATTCATCTTGCTTCAGAATGGGCCTGTCACCTCCTCCTGACTAATTCCTTTTAAATTCGTTGCTTTTTCTCACCGGGCCCCCCACAGTTCTCACCTTGAGACCTGAACCCCGGGAGGCTCTGTGTCTTGGGGGCCCCTCTCCCCCAAGTTTACCTCACCCACACAGCTTCCCCTCCTGCTCCTCCTCCTGCTGTGGCCAGAGCCTCTCTCAGCCCCTGTGTGTCCCTAGGGAAGGGGACTGTCCCAGCAGTGGCTCAGGCTAGGCAGGTGGGGGTGGGGGCAGCATGAGGCTGCCATTCTGGGGACCCCGGGGCACTGGCGGCTGCTGCCTGCTTTTCATTCCGGGCTCAGAGCAGGCAGGCTCCGCAGGAATCAAAGGGAAGCCACGCTGCTGGGTCCCTGGCGGGCTGGCTCTGGTATCTCTCACCTGGCGCCCATGGAGATGAAAGACCAAGGCAGGTGCCAGCCACTGCCAGCCAGAGAGGGATGCCATCCCTGCCCTGGGCTGTGGCCCGATTAACCCTTCCCTGCCTCCTGCCTGAACTACGTCAGGCCTTGGGAACTGGAGGCTGCAGGGGGAGTCCTTGTCCCAGGCCTTGAGGGGGGCGGGGAAGCAGCCAAAAGGGAAAGCTGGGGCAACGTAGATAAATATTTTGATTATGCCCAACCGAGGTCTGAATTCAGGTAGCACCTCTCAACTACAAGCGGCATCTCTCTGGGATCAATTTCCCTGATGGAAAATGGAGGTGGTAATAATAGCACCTGTCACCTGAACTCGTTAAAATACTGCAAGACTAGCCCAGTGTGGTGGTGCACATCTGTAATCCCAGTATTTGGGAGGCTGAGACAGGAGGACCACAGGTTCGATGCCAGCTTCAGCAACTTAGTGAGGCTCTCAGCAACCTAGCGAGGCCCTATTTCAAAATAAGAAATAGAGCCAGGTGTAGTGGTGCATGCTTGTAATCCTGGTACTTGGGAGGCTGAGACAGGAGGATTGCAGGTTCACCGCCAGCCTCAGTTACTTAGTGAAGCCCTCTGCAACTTAGTGAGAGCCTGTTTCAAAATAAAGAATATAAAATAAGGCTGGGGGTGTAGCCTTGGGCTCAATCTCCAGTACTGCAAAATTAATTAATAAAATAAAAAATAAGCCGGGCGTGGCGGCACACACTTGTAATCCCATCATTTGGGAGGCTGAGACCTGAGGATCCGGGTTTGCGGCCAGCCTCAGCTACCTAGTGAGGCACTCCAAAACTTAGTGAGACCCTGTTTCCAAATAAAGAATAAAAAATAGGGCTGGGGGTATAGCTCGGAGGTAGAATGCCCCTGAGTTCAATCCCCAGTACCGCATAAAATAGGGATAGAGGGTGTAGTTCAGAGGTAGAATGTTGTCAGCACCACGAAAACAAAACAAAACAAAAAACACAAACATTGCAAGACTTCCATGCTGGTGTGTAAGTAACCACCAAACACTCCTCCCTGCTGCTAGCCCTGTATCACTTAGAGATACCTCCCCTCCCTGTGATCCAAAGCTAAAGGTTGACTCCTGCAGGAGGTGGGGGGCTTGAGGACCTGCTCCAGCGTTGGCGAGAATGTTCCAGTTGACTCACACCTGCTGGACTGAGTGCCAAAGGCTCTCTGCCTTCGCTCAGCCTGCGAACCACGCAGTCACGGAGCTGAAAGATGATGGGAGCACCGGATGGCATCCAGTAGGCACTCAATAGATGTAGGTATTAGTTGACACTATTCATTTGGACCAGGGCTCTGAGCTTGGGATCTTGGCATCTTCCCCATCCCCCAATACCCCCCAACCTCTGAAAAAAAAAAAAAAAACAATGCTTCGGGCCTTCCGCAGGAATGTCCCAGCCCACCCCACTGTTGGCCCCAAAGGATCTTGAAGTCATCCAAGGCCCAGCACTGGAAAAGTGCCTCCCAGGACTGGAGACGCTTCCCCTTGGGCACTGCTGAATCTCCGAGGCAGACCTGGAGCCTGGGAGCAGCCCAGTAGCTGACTGGCCTCTCTGAGCCCTGCTCCCCAGGTTCCCCGCAGCCCCAGGTCCACAAAGGACCCGTCCAAAGGACAGACTTGGACACAGTCACTGCAGGACTCAGGACCCCATGCCATGTTCAAGCAGTTGTCAAAGGCCCACAGAGAAATTTAAGATATGAAAGGGAAAAAAAAAAAAACATTAGCTTCAAAATACAAAAAGAAAAACTGCAAAATCGAAATTAATGAGTGTTTAATTAGATGTCTACAAAATGTAGCATTGTGCCAACTAGTCAACTGCAATTCAGTCACCTCTCCCAGACTCAGGCAGGAAGACTGCCTGCAGCGGGGGTCGGTGCATTGCACTGCGTGGCGCGGGGGGGGGGGGGGGGGGGGGGGGGGGGGGGTGCTCAGAGCTGGGGTGCTCTGGGGCCTCTGGGTCTTCAAACTCTCTTGGGCGCCAACTGTGCTCTGTATGCACTGTGTGACCTTGGGAAAGTCACTCCCCCTCTTTGGGCCTCCTTTCATCCCTTCCCTAGCTGCCAGGGTGGCTGGGAGGGGGATGGGGCTTGCTTCTGGAAGGTGTGACAATCCCCCATAGGACTCACCTTGTGCTGAGGGAATCCAGCCAGGGGAGGACCTTGCCAGAGATGGGAGGAGGGAGACTTGAATCCCTACCTCAGGAGCCCCTGTCGCGCTCCGCTCCGTCCCTGCTCAGGGCTATGGATAAGGGTGATATTCATCACGGGGGAGGGGTCCTCCAAGGCCTGGCTGGGCCACAGTAGCCCTGCAGCTGCAGGATCCTGGAAAGAGGAGCTGGTGTCAAGCAGGTGGCCGAGCCCTTGGGGATCGAGACACAGAGAAGCAGCTATTTGCCCACTGGAAAGGACAGATGTCAACTTTTGAACACATGGCCTGGCCCTGCTGGTGCACCCCGGCTCTATCTAGCATGTTATGGGGTCACTCTTCAGGATGAGCTAGGGCACCCTGGCAAGTGACACAGGATTTGGAGATCATTATTGAGATGCTGACCCCATGACCCCGAGATTCTGCGCGTGGGTATCCATCTTAGTGAGAGTCTCAGTACGCCCGTCAGGGACAAGCCTGAGGACGTGCATGCCAACGTTTGTCTGTGCTCAGTGGAGGTGGAGGCAACCGCTGCCCTGCCTAGGGGAGAGGACAGGGAGGCCGTGGGGGACACACCATGGAGGTCCCCGCAGCTGTTAGAGCGACAGACAGACAGGTGCACAGAGACCCCCACGGCTGGATCTTAAAATAAAGGGGGCGAGAAGCCAGCAGGGACCTGCAGCAGGACACCACGTATGTGGACTGAAAGTGCATTCAGGTGGTGCTTACGTGAAGCTAGCTGTGTTTTCAGATCTATAGAGCTGCACACAATAGAAAGGTCAATGGTACTGCTTGGTAATTGACATAAAGTAAGACAAGAGACCACTTTCAGAGGGCTCACGATGTGCAAGGGGAGACACTCGCTTTAAAAGTGCACACAAGCCGGGCACGGTGGCGCACACCTGTAATCCCAGTACTTGGGAGGCTGAGACCAGAGGATCGCAGGTTTGGAGCCAGCCCCAGCAACCCTTCAGGGCCCTCCACAACTTAGTGAGACCCTGTTTCCAAGTAAAAAATAAAATAGGGCTAGGGGTGTAGCTCAGAGGTAGAATGGCTCTGGATTCAACCCCGAGTACCATTAAGTAAGTAAGTAAGTAAGTAAGTAAGTAAGTAAGTAAGTAAGTAAGTAAGTAAACAGAGAGACAGACAAACAAATAAATAAATGTGCATACAAAGCCAGCTGTGGTGGCGCATGCCTGTAATCCCAGTTCTTGGGAGGCTGAAAGTGAAGGTGCATTGTGACACTTTCTTTCTTCCCATTTTTTCTCCCCAGGCAGCTGCATCTGTGTGTGTGTCTTGTAGAAGCAAGGTCCACTGGGAACAATGCCACCACCGTCCGACATTGTCAAAGTGGCCATTGAGTGGCCAGGTGCTAATGCCCAGCTCCTTGAAATTGACCAGGTATGCTCCGAAGTGAGACATAGCACTGCACAGAGAGGGATCTGGGGTGCGTGGTAGGGGTGCCTTTAGACATAGGGGCCACTGGCATCAAGAGTAAGGACATCAAGCCAGGTGTGGTGGCACATGCCTGTAATCTCAGTGCTTGGGAGGCTGAGACAGAAGGATCGCAGGTTTGAGGCCAGCCTCAGCAACTTAGTGAGACCCTGTTTTTTTTTTTTTTAAAAAATAGTTTAAATGTGGAATGGGAGTGTAGCTCAGAAGTAGAATGTCCCTAGATTTAATCTCCAGTACCCACTACCCCCCAAAAAAAGTCCCTACAAGCCAGGTGGTGGTATATGCCTGTAATCCCAGCTATTTAAGAGGCTGAGGCAGGAGGATGTCAAAATTGAGGCCAGCCTGAACAACTGAGACCCTGTCTCAAAATAAAGATACAAACCAGGCACGGTGGCTCACACCTCTAAACTCAGTATTTGGGAAGCTGAGACAGAAAGATGTCAGGCTCAAGGCCAGTCTCAGCAATTTAGGAAGACTCTCAACAACCTAATGAGACCCTGTTTCAAAATAAAAATGGCCAGAGGTATAGTTCAGAAGTATAATTCTGGGTTCAATCCTCAGAACCGAAACAAGATAAAATAAAAATATAAAAAGGGCTGGGGGTGTAACTTAGTGGTAGAGCACCCCAGGGTTCAATCCCCAGTACCAAAATAAATAAATAAAACAAAAAGTGCATACACACAAATCATGCTCATTTGCAAGAACACACACAAAAATCAAAAGACCCCTGTGGCCCTGCCCTCCAGGAGCTACCGGGCTCTCGAAGGAAAGACTGGAAAACCCTTACTCAATATCATCAGGGCAGTGCACACTTGCAAGGCATTCTGGGACCACAGAGGAGGAAACAGTTTACTCTGCCTGGGGGGACCCCAGAAAGTTGTCCCTGAGAAAAGGTGAGGTGTAATTAGAACCTTCAAGGTACATATGATCTCTCCATCAGAGGCCAGGTCTCTTAACCAAGGGAAGGCAGCCGGGATGGGGGGTTTCAGATGCGGAGGCACTGGGGGGCTGGGGCACTTCTTGGGGGCACTTCTTGCCTTATCAGCTGGCGGCTGGGCCCCCTGCAGTGCAAGCTGGGATTGAGAGCCAGCCGGCTGGGCCCCACCCTGAGAGCCTGGCATGGCTGCCTGTGCCAGGGAAGAGGAGGCTCTCCTCCTGCTGGGTTCCTCCCTCTCCCTCCTCCCCTTCTGCTCCCAATCCACCACCAGTCCTGCTCAACTCACCTGCAAGCCACCTGCTGTGTTTGTCTCCTAGCCCAGCCGCCTGTGGCCTGGCCTCACCCCACCTCGCCCCCTGCGTCCTGTGGCGGGGGAGCTTCCTGAAGTCCGGTCGCTGCTGCTGGACTTGCTTGGCTGCTCAGGGCCCGCACGGCCTCCAGCTCCCCCTCCAGGTGCCCCAGCTCCGTCTCTCACTGTCCGGACCAGACTCCTACCCTAGACACCTGGGCCACCTGTGTCCCGCCTGCCTGCTTATCTCTGCGCTTTCCTCACCGCCCCCGTCCTTTTGGTCTCCCTTAGTGCTCCTGCAGCTAATGCTGTAATGCCAGCACCCCTCCAGGATGCCGCAGGCCTCACCTCCTCCAGGGAGCCTCCACTCACCACCCCAAACCCTGTGGCGGCCCCCTTGCTGCCGTCAGCCCTCAGACACCCATGTTGTAGCAGAGGTCCCACTGAATTAAAACTTTTTTTCCTTTTTTTTAAACTTCTCT
This sequence comes from Graphiurus murinus, assembly GCA_004027655.1. NCBI lineage: Eukaryota > Metazoa > Chordata > Mammalia > Rodentia > Gliridae > Graphiurus > Graphiurus murinus. Next base: position 3,096 of record PVLC010046172.1, on the reverse strand, counting down.
CTTTGAGATTTGCGGTGCTTTAGAGCCAGGTGGCTCCAGTTCACAACCGGGTTCCACCTTACTGTGACCTGGACAAGTTACTTGATCTTTCTGTGTCTCCGGTGGTTTCTCATCTACAGAATAGGGATGGAAAGAAAGAAAGAAAGAAAGAAAGAAAGAAAGAAAGAAAGAAAGAAAGAAAGAAAGAAAGAAAGAAAGAAAGAAAGAAAATCTCCAAAGCAAGAAAGTACCTGCCTCCTGGGTTTGTTGGGAAGATTAACAAGGTAAGGTGTACAAGTTCTTAGCACAATGCCTGGTGCATAGTAAGTAATCAGGAATGATGGTTGTGCCAGGGATGGTACTTGGAAGGCTGAGAGGGGAGGAGTGCAGGTTTAAGGCCAGCCTCAGCAACTTAGTGGGACCCTGCTTTAAAAAAAAATAGGGCCAGGGGTGTGGCTTAGAGATAGAATACCCCTGGGTTTAATCCCCAGTAGAGAAAGAAAAAGAAAGAGAGAAAGAAAGAGGAAAAAAGGAAGGAAGGAAGGAAGGGAGGGAGGGAGGGAGGGAGGGAGGGAAGGGAAGAAGGGAGGAAGGGAGGGAGGGAAGGAAGAGTTGTTACTACCCATCTCCTCCCTCCACCCGGCTAGAGCTCATGAGGTCGGGGCAGTGGCCTCTGCCTTTGGCTCGGGGTCCGCCGCTGAGTGGTCGTCTTCAGGAGACCCACATTGGTGCACAGAGGACCCACACTGGTGCTCACCATTCGCCTCTTTTGAGCCTGGGCTTCACAGCTGAACGTCCCTGGACTGCATTTGTGCTCAACGGGGGCCTAGCCATGCCTGTGGTGGTGGCCGCAGCTCCTTCCCTCCTGGCGGGGTCCCAGGCCCCTCTCCAGCCTGTGAGTGCTGGCAGAGCCCGGGGTCCCCGCGGTAGGAGCTGTCCCTGGCCGCTGGCCCTTGCTGCAGCGGCCCTTCTCCGGCACGGTGGTCGGCACCCGGAGGCCCCACCGGGCTCCCAGCAGCACAGCTGCGGCCTTTCCCATGCTACCCTGACTGGCGGTCCTGCCGGGGGGTCCTTGGCCTCATTAATAACCAAGTTTTCCTTGGCGGCATTACTAATTAGCAGCGGAAGATGATTAGTGTTATTAACAGACTCAAAACATTTGTATTATGAGCTCCTTGCTGGCTTCAGGGTGCCCTGGACAGAGCTGGGGCCGGGAGCCCCAGAGAGCACAGACTGGGAGGGAGGCGGAGGGGGAGGAGGAGGGAGGGAGTTGGAGGGAAAAGAAAAAATACGAAATTTAAAGTGGATGAATTATTTACTGCAGCAAACAATTCCGGACTCACTTACTCTCACTCGGAACATCCCAAACTGTAATCTGCGGCATTTTTCACATCTCCCTAGTGTGCGGAGTGATTTGCTTTGCCATTGGATAGCAGAGGCCAGGCTCCTCCGGTAGGAGATTGGCTTAGTATCGATCATGTGAATCTTCCCCGGCTCCAGGCTCCCGCCCACCCCTGACGCTATAGCCCAAGCTTGGACCACACCCCTGGGGCTGGCCGGGGCTGGGGTCCCCTGATGCGAGGGGGTCGTCCACCCTGGTGAAAGTCCACCAGGATGGACCCCTTACCCGCTGAGCAACCACCATGGTTGGTCTTGGCCCAGGGCGCTCGCTAAATGAGCCCCTGCTATTTTGCTAGATTCTTTAGATGCATTATATCATTATCTCTTCCAAGAACCCTAAGGTAGATATTATTAATCCCATTTTTCAGACCATGATAATAGCTACTTCTTCCTGGCCTTTCCCTAGGTCCTGGGCCCTGCGTTGAAGATACCTTCGATTTATAATCTCATGGTCTCCTCTCAAGAACCCTTGTGGCTTAGAGGCACAGAGAGGTGACGTAGTTTGCCTGAAGTCACACAGGGACCTGGAAGAATTGGCCCCACTCTCATCAGGAGATACACAGATGGAAGAGCACCCAAAATAGAGGACTTAGAGCACGTGGTAATCACAGCAGGTGCCCCGTGCTATTTAGGCGCCCCTTTTGGGGACTTCAGATGGGGGCCAAGTCTCCTATAGCAAGTGTCGGGGGGGCAAAGCACACAGGGCCCACCTGCCCCCTTGGAGCTAGAAGTGGTCTCGGGAGCAGAGACGGGCATCCGGCGGGCCGGAGGACTCTCCTAGACTGCCAGCACTCTTGGCCCAAGGGGCAGGGTCTCCAGGGAGTCGAGAGGAGGAGCGGGCACCTAGAGTCATGCAGGGAGGCAGGTGGGGCCTCTGGCCCTGGCTTCTCTTCCAGGAAGGAGGAGAAGGAAGCGGTGACCCAGGCTCTGGTCCTTACCGAGCAGGGCATCTTGGTGGGAGCGCAGCCCTTCTGGCTCTGACTGTTCATCTGCAGAGTGAGATCTTAGTCTTGGGTCCCTTTAGCAGACTCCTCTGTTGAGTGCCAGTGGGTGAGGTCAGCAGCTGCCTTGGTGCAGGGGTGGGCAGTGGAGACAGGAGGTACCAAAGCTTCTGTCTCCCCAGCACGGTAGCTCCTCCTGTCGGAATGACTTTGATGCTATTGGGGCCAGCCTACCCATTTTACAGATGAGAAAATGAGGCCCAGGGATGGGCAGAGGTCACACAGCCAGTCAGGGGCAGGGAGCCCAGTCTTCCTGGTCCCCAGACCAGGCCTCCTTATCCCAGATGCAGGGCACGTTGGCTCTGAGGCCCCTTTGCTTGGGGCTGGGGGAGGGAACAGGAAGTGAGTCTGGTATTTGGCCACCTTTCTCTGCGATTGTAACTGTAAATAAAGTATCTGGGAGGACTCCCAGCACTTTAAGTGTTTAACAAGCAATAATGTGTGACCCACACTATAAATGGATCTTTTAATAATGAATAAGCATTTATTTAACAAGTAATAACAGTTTTACCACCCTCAGGATCCTCAGAAATCCAAAGCCCTGGCATGGACTCCTTACACTGGCGTCTTCTGCTCATAACTTTTGTCCAGTTTTCAATTGCCTTTCTCTTGTTGATTGGTAAAAGCTCTTTGCATATTAAGGCCATTAACCCTTTACCTGCTATAGGCAAATAACTTCTCTTAAATCTGTACATTTATTTTTCCTCCGGTTTTA
>PVLC010046171.1:0-11483 GCA_004027655.1 Graphiurus murinus | reverse complement strand
CTTCTTAACTCTTTGTGACTGACTAATCTCACTTAACATAATGTTTTCCAGTTGCATCCATTTCCCTGCAAAGAACATGATTTTATTCTTCTTTATGGCTGAGTAAAATTCCACTGTGTACATATCCCATAGTTTTGTAATCCATTCATCTGTGGTTGGACATCTTGGCTGCTTCCATAGTTTGGCTATTGTGAATTGAACTGCTATAAACATAGATACACATGCATCGGTCTGATAGTTTGGTTTCTGGAATGGTTATCTTCAAAGAGTGATATTCTATTTTCCATGTGGTCTAATCTACTGTTTATAGTTTGTATTGATGCCTTCACTTCAACTATTGCATCTTTCACATCCTTCACTTCCCTCAAGGCTTCTCTATGATTCCTGCCCAGGGTGTCAGCTTCTTTGTTTATTTGTTCCTTTATTTCTTTCCAGCTCTCTCTGCATTCTTTCTGGAAGTTTTGTATCATTTCTATTATTAATGATCTGAATTGTTCTTCTGGTAAGCTCTGCCATTCAGTGTCATTGAGTTCTGTTGTTGTGGGGTCGTGTTGACTCATTGTTTCTTTGGTATTTCTCCTTCCCATGGTTTCCCTGTTCTTAAATTTATAACTTTGCTGCTCTTGCACATTTTCTCTGAATTTATAGGTTTCTTATTTTCATTTTCTGTCTGTGAATGGTATCTTGTACTGAGTTGCAATTACTCTGGTACTTCTGCCTGCTCTTTTGGTGTCTTTGGTGGGTTTCAGGTGTTGACTTCTAGGGTCTACCAAAAGCTAACAAAGCAACCAATCCTCCGAACAAGCATACATAAATCGAAGCAATGCAAAGTGAAAAGAGTAAAAATGAAACAAAACAAAGCAAAAAACCCCAGAAAACAAGAAACATCAGGAAGAAGCAAAATAAAAATCCCTGCAAGTTTGTAAGAACAGACCTGATTTGTCCTCTGCAGATCTTTTGGTAGATCCCTGCTACTGTGGGCGGCTCATGAAATGGCGGCTGCTACTGCCACACATGCACCAGCTCCCCGGTTCTCCCTGGTCTGCTCTCAGATTCCGATCAACTGCCCCTGTTGCTTTACTCACTTTTTTTTTTTTTTTTTTTGCGGTACTGGGGATTGAACTCAGGGGCATTCTACCTCCGAGCTACACCCCCAGTCCTATTTTTAATTCTTTCTTTTGAAACAGGGTCTCACTAAGTTGCGGAGTGCCTCACTAGGTAGCGGAGGGTGGCCACGAACCCGGATCCTCCGGTTTCAGCCTCCCGAATGCTGGGATTACAAGCATGCACCACCACGCCTGGCTGCTTTACTCACTTTTATGCTGCTTTGCTTCTCTTTACTTTTGTCAAGACGCTGCTCCTGCAGCAGTTTTGATTCAAGCTCTGCAGTGCAGCTATCTCTGCTCTGGCTCTGTAGGAAGAGGTGAGCTGGGATGGCCCTTTGTGGGCTTAAGATGGTTGTACCACACATTCTGGTCTCTGTCGTAGGTGCCTCGATATGCAGCCTGGTTAAGATGAGTAGTTCAGGAGTCGCTCACTCCACCTCTGGTCGGTGGGGATGCAGAGGGTTGTTATATATTTCTTTGTTAGTAGACTCCACTCTGAGGGCTGGCTCAATGGCGGTTGCAACTCAGTGGCGTGGCGCTGTGGCTGCGGAGATGGGTTTCTTTGCTCTCCCTGGTCGGCCTTCTGGATTCTGATCAGCTGAATTTCAGGTTTCGTGGCGTTTTTCACCTTTTTGTTACTTTTTTCCTCTGTCAAAAAGCTGCTTCTATGGCTAATGTGAATCGAGCTCACAGTGCCTCTTGAGATGTGTCTCGCTCCGATGCCATCTTCCCGGAAGTCAAATTTATGTATTTTAAAACTCTGTTATTAGGCACATATATATTTGTGATCATGGTATTTCAATACATTAACATTTTAACATTACAAAATGCCACTTTTTATCTCTGATAATCCTTTTTTTTTTTTTTTTTTGCCAGGCATGGTGGTGCATGCTTGTAATCCCAGCATTTGGGAGGCTGAGACCAGAGGATCTGGGTTCACGGCCAGCCTCAGCTACCTAGTGAGGGCTTCTGCAACTTAGTGAGACCCTTTTTCAAAATGAGGAATAAAAAATGGGGCTGAGGGTATAGCTTCGAGGTAGAATGCCCCTGAGTTCAATACCCAGTACTGCAAAAAAAAAAAATTCTTTTTTTCAATATAACTTTAGTATTAATGTAGCTATCATATCTTTTTGTATTTATTGTTCTGAGAGTTGTATTCTTACTCATTCTGACAATCTCTGTCTTTTAATTAGAGTGCTTAGGGCAGCACTGATCAACAAAACTTTCTGCAATGAACGTTCTGTTCTTTTTTTATTTTATTTTATTTTTGTCATATTGTAATTTTACATCATATTGTGGTATAGAGTATTAGAAAAATACATAAACACAACTCTTATTGCCCTCCCCACTGGATTTCCCCCTCACTCTTACCCCCAAAGTCTTTGAGATTGGAATTGGCAATTTTTTAAAACATTCATGGCCTTATTTCTACTATGAGTTCTTTATGACTTCATCTCCCCCCACTTCCCTAATCACCCTGTCATTCGCCTGGATTCTCTGCTCATCGTCTAATGTTGCCTTATTTCTTTTCTTTTCTTCCTTTCTTTTTTTTTTTTTTTTTTTTTTTTTTTTTTTTTTTTTTTTTTTTTTTTTTTTTTTTTTGCAATACTGGGGATTGAACTCAGGGGCATTCTACCTCCAAGCTATACCCCCAGCCCTATTTTTTATTCCTTATTTTGAAACAGGGTCTCACTAAATTGCAGAGTGCCTCACTAGGTAGCTGAGGCTGGCCATGAACCCGGATCCTCCGGTCTCAGCCTCCCAAATGCTGGGATTACAAGCATGCGCCACCATGCCTGGCATTTCTTTTCTTTCTTTTTTATTCTTTTTTTTTTTTTTCAGTACTGGGGATTGAACCCAGGGGCATTCTACCTCTGGGCTATGCCCCAAGTCCTATTTTTAATTCTTTATTTTGAAACAGAGTCTCACTAAGTTGCAGAGGGTCTCACTAAATAGCTGAGGCTGGCCTTGAACCTGTATCCTCTGGTTTCAGCCTCCCAAGTACTGGGATTACAAGCATGTGCCACCACACCCAACTATGTTGCCTTATTTCTGAAAATCTCTCTAGCTTCCACATATAAGAGAGAACATACATCTATGCATTCTTCGGGATTGGGTATACTCACTTAGTATATATAATATTCTTTGAGTTCCATTCATTTTTTTTTGCAAATGATGTAATTTTCTTCTTCTTTATGGCTGAGTAAAATTCCATTATGTGTATATACCAAAGTTTTGTGATTCATTCGTTGATGGAAATCTAGGCTGATTCCACAGTTTGGCTATTGTAAATTGTGCTGATATGAACATGGATATGCAGGTCTGATTATACTATTTTGATTTCATTTTTTTTGGAAGATGCCCAGGAGCACTATTGCTGGGTCATATGGTAGTACCATTCCCAATCTTCTGAAAAATTTCCATACTGATTTCCAAAGCAGCTGTACTAGTTTGTAGTCCCACTAACATGTAATAGAATTCCTATTTCCCCACATCCTCACCAGCATTTATTATTATTTTGTTCTTAATGAGTGCCATCCTGATTGAAGTTAGATAGAATCTCGGTGTAGTTTTTTTTTTTTATTTAAATAATTCGTGCATTGTAAGCATACATCTTTGTTAGGTATAAATCGATAACAACATATGTGCACACATTTCTCATTTGACCCCTTCCCCAATTCCCACCCCACTCCCTCACCTTCCCTCCCTCTCAAGTTCAGTTTAGTGAGTGACCTTGATATAATTGTGTGCCTTAGGGTTTCCCCCCACCCCGTCCATCCTCTTCAGTTAAATCAGCTTCCTTGCTTATCCAGGGTCTCTCCTTTTTCATTTGGAGACCCTCTTATGCCCCATCTTCTCCCTAGAATCCACATATTAGGGAGAACATATGCTTCTTTATTCTTTGTGACTGGCTAATCTCACTTAACATAATGTTTTCCAGTTGCATCCATTTCCTTGCAAATAACATGATTTTGTTCTTCTTTATGGCTGAGTAAAATTCCATTGTGTACATATTCCATAGTTTTGTAATCCATTCATCTGTCAATGGACAGACAGCTTGGCTGCTTCCATAGTTTGGCTATTATGAACTGTGCAGCTATAAACATAGATACACATGTGTTGGTCTGATAGTTTGGTTTCCATTCTTTTGGGTAGATACCCAGAAGTGGTAGGTTCATTTCCATTCATCTGAGGATCCTCCATACTGTTTTCCAAAGTGGTTGCACTAGTTTGCAATACCGCCAACAATGTATTAGGGTTCCCACTTCTCCACACCCTACAGCAGTTGTCGTTGTTCGTGTTTTATATGATTGCTATTCTGATTGGAGTTAGGTGAAATCTCAAGGTAGTTTTGATTTGTATCTCTCTGATTGCTAATGATATAGAACATTTCCTCATACACTTATTGGCCATTTGTATTTCTTCTTTTGTGAAGTGTCTATTTAGATCCTTTGCCCATTTTTTGATTGGGTTATTTGTTTTCTTAGCTGTGATTTTCTTGAGTTCTTTGTATATCCTAGATATTAGACCTCTATCCGAAGAATAACTGGCAAAAATCTTCTCCCACTCTGTGGGCTCCCTGTTGAGGTTCTTGATAGTTTCCTTTGCTGCACAGAAGCTCTTCAGTTTAATGCAATCCCATGTATTGATCTTCCTTTGGGTCGCTTGTGCTTTGGAGGTCTTGTTGAGAAAGTTTTTACCTGTGCCTATGTGTTGAAGTGTTGGGCCTATGCCCTCTTCAAGTAGCTGCAAGGTCTCTGGCCTAACTTCCAGGTCTTTGATCCACCTTGAGTTGACTCTTGTGCAGGGTGAGAAAGTGGGGTTTATTTCCATATTCCTGCATATGGTTAACCAGTTTTGCCAACACCATTTGTTAAAGAGACTATCTTTTTTCCAGTGTATATTTTTGGCTCCTTTGTCAAAAATCAGTTGACTGTAAGCCTGTGGGTCTGTTTCTGACCCATAGAACTATTCTGCTCCATTGGTCTGTGTGTCTGTTTTTGTGCCGATACCATGCTGTTTTTATTACTGTGGCTTTGTAGTAGAGTTTGAAGTCAGGTATTGTGATACCTCCTGCATATCTCTTGTTGCTAAGAACTACTTTGGCTATCCTGGGCTTTTTGTTGTTCCAAATGAATTTAAGGACTGATTTTTCTATGTCTGTGAGGAGCAACCTTGGTAATTTCATGGGTATTGCATTGAATTTGTAAATCAGTTTTGGGAGGATGGCCATTTTGATGATATTTATTCTGCCTATCCAAGAGCATGGTAGATCCTTCCATCTTCTAAGGTCTTCATCAATTTCTTTCTTCAGCTTTTTATAGTTTTCCTTATAGAGGTCTTTTACCTCCTTGGTTAGGTTTATCCCTAAGCATTTTATTTTTTGTAGTGCTATTTTGAGTGGAATTGTTTTCTGGATTTCTTTTTCAGTGGATTTATGGTTGGCATACAGAAAAGCTTCTGATTTTTTAGGATTGATTTTGTATCCAGACACTTCGCTGAATTTGTTGATCAGTTCTATAAGTTTTTTGGTTGAGTTTGTTGGGTCTTCTAAGTATAGTTATGTCATCTGCAAAAATGGATAGTTTTAGTTCTTCTTTCCCTATTTTTACCCCTTTGATTTCCTTCTCTTGCCTTATTTCTCTGGCTAGAGTCTCAAGTTCTATTTTGAACAGAAGAGGTGATAATGGACATCCTCATCTTGTTCCTGTTTTGAGTGGGAACTCTTACAGTTTTTCTCCATTTAATATGATATTGGCTGTAGGCCTATTGTATATTGCCTTTATGATGTTGAGGTACGTCCTTTCTATTCCAAATCTCTGCAGTGCTTTTAGCATGAATGGGTGTTGGATCTTGTCAAATGCTTTTTCAGCATCAATTGAGATGATCATGTAATTTTTGTCTTTGAGTTTGTTTATGTGGTGTATTACGTGGATTGTTTTTCGAATGTTGAGCCAACCTTGCATCCCTGGGATGAACCCAACTTGGTCATGGTGTATAATTTTCTTGATATGGTTTTGAATGCACATTGCTAGTATCTTGTTTAGGAGTTTTACATCTAGGTTCATCAGTGATATTGGCCTATAGTTTTCTTTTCTTGAGCTGTCTTTATTTGGCTTTGGTATTAATGTGATGTTGGCTTCATAGAATGTGTTTGGGAGGGTCCCGTTTCTTTCTACTTCATGGAATAGTTTGAGGAGTATTGGGATTAGCTCTTCTATAAATGTTTTATAAAATTCACTTGGAAAACCATCGGCCCTTGGCTTTTGTTTGATGGTAAACTCTTTATTGCTCCTTCTATCTCTTTGATTTTTATTGGTTGATTTAAGTTTTCTATATCTTCTTGACTCAATTTAGGAAGGTTATATGTGTCTAGAAATTTGTCAGTTTCTTTTAGATTTTCCATTTTGTGGAAGTATACTTTTTCAAAATAGTTTCTGACTATCCTCTTTTTTTCTGCACTGTCGGTGGTAATATCCCCTTTTTCATCTCTTATTTTGGTAATTTGGGTTGATTCTCTCTTTCTTTTGTTTAGGTTGGCCAATGGTTTATCTATCTTGTTTATTTTTTCAAGAAGCCAGCTTTTGGTTTTGTTGATTATCTGTATTGGTTTTTTTATTCTCTATTTCATTAGTTTCTCCTCTAATTTTTATGATTTCCTGTCTTCTACAAGCTTTGGGGTTAGACTGTTCTTGTTTTTCAAGGGCTTTGAGCTATGTCATTAGGTTGTTTATTTGGTGATTTTCTGTTCTTCTTATGTGGGCATTCAGTGGTATAAATTTTCCTCTTAGTACTGCCTTCAAGGTGTCCCAGAGGTTTTGGTATGTTGTGTCTCTGTTTTCATTGGTTTTTAGGAATTTTTTAATTTCTCCCCTTACTTCTCAATGACCCAATCTTCATTCAGCAATGTGGTGTTCAGTCTTCATTTGTTTATACGGTTACTTTGGGTCTTCTTAGAGTTTATTTCTAGTTTCACTCCATTGTGGTCTGAAAAGATGCAGGGAATTATGTTACATTTTTTGAATTTGCCAGTGCTTTCTTTGTGGCCCAGAATGTGGTCTATTTTTGAGAAGGTTCCATGTGCAGATGAGAAGAATGTGAATTCAGCTGTAGTTGGGCGAAAGAGTCTATATGTGTCTAATAGGTCCATTTCGTTTATGGTATTCTTTAAGTCTGATGTGTCTGTACTGACCTTTTGTTTAGAAGAACGATCTAGAGATGTAAGAGGAGTATTGAAGTCTCCTAGTATTAGTGTATTGGGATCTATGTGTGTCTTTATATCATACAGAGTTTGTTTTATGAAAGTGGCTGCACCTATGTTTCGGGCATATAGGTTGATAATTGTTATTTCCTCTTGCTGGATTGTTCCTTTTTCTAGTGAAAAATGACCTGCTTTGTCTCTTCTGATAAGCATAGGCTTGAAGTCTAATTTATCTGATATCATGGTTACTACTCCTGCTTGTTTTCGGGTTCCATTGTCATGGATTAGCTTACTCCAGCCCTTCACCCTTAGTTTGTGGGAATCTTTGCTTGTAAGATGTGTTTCTTGTAGGCAGCATATAGATGGATTCTGGGTTTTGATCCATTTTGCCACTTTGTGTCTTTTTATTGGGGAGTTGATACCATTTATATTCAGTGTGATTATTGAGAGATGATTTTTAATTCCTAACATTTTGAGTTTTGTCTTGTGTTTTCGGTGGAATTTATTCTTCTTTGCTTAGTTGTTTGCTTCTTAGAAATTATTGTTTTTCTGGTTCTGATGTTTACTTGTTAGTTCTTCTTTGTAGTTAATCTCTTTAAGTGTTTTCTCTAGTGCTGGTTTGGAAGACATAAATGCTTTCAGTTTCTCTTTGTCATGGAAGGTTTTTATATCCCCGTCAATCATAAGAGAGAGTTTTTCTGGGTATGAGAATCTTGGTTGCAAGTTATTTTCTTTCAGAGTTTGGAATATGTTACTCCAGCCCCTCCTGGCTTTCATGACTTGATTTGGTGTGTCTGGAGTGATTCTAATTGGTTTGCCTCTAAATGTCACTTGGCCTTTTACCTTTGTTGCCTTTAAAATTGTTTCCTTAGCCTCTACGTGGTCAACTTGATTATTATGTGGTGTGTTGAACTTCTTTGGTCTTGTCTAGAGGGAGTTCTGTATGTTTCCTGTACCTGTGTGTAAACTTCTCTTTCTATGTTTGGAAAATTCTCTGATATTATGTCTTTGAAGAGATTGTTTATTCCATAAGTTTCAACTTCTAATCCCTCTTCTATGCCTATTATTCTTAGGTTAGCTCTTTTAAAATTGGCCCAGATCTCTTCCATGTCCAATTCGTACTGTCGTATTTTTTTTTTTCTAACTTATGTACTATAGATTCATTTTTGGTATGGTAACCTTTAAGAGTGATATTCTATTTTCCATGTGATCTAATCTGCTGTTTATAGTTGTATTGATGCCTTCATTTCGGTTATTTCATCTTTCAGTTCCTTCAATGCTTCTCTTTGGTTCATTTTCAGGTCATTGAATTCTTTTTATTTGTTCCTTTATTTCTTTCCAGCTCTCCATACATTCTTTCTGAAAATTCTATATTGATTCTAGTATTAAAGATATGAATTGTTCTTCTGGTAGTCTCTTCCACTCTGAGTTGGTGAGATCTGTTATTGAGGGGTTGTGGTAACTCATTATTTCTTTGTTATTTTTCCTTCCCATGGTTCCATTTTTCTTAAATTTATATCTTTGCTGCTCTTGCAAGTTTTCTCGTCCAATGTCTGCAGTGGGGATTTGGAGGTGTCTGATAGTATATACATGGACAGGTTGTGGTCAGTGATAAATGTTGGGTGAGAGGTCACAGTGATGAATGCAGGAATAGGGCAAAGAAGAGAGTATGTTCCAGTGCAATAAGAGGTTGAGTGTGTTCGGTGACATATTTTAGAGACTAGAGATTGTAGATACGTCAGGAGATTCTGGTAGTCAATATGGAGTTTTGAGTGTGGTAGTATGAGATGGTCTTGACATGAGACAGGAAAAAAAGAAAAAGAAAAGAGAGGAAGTAAAGTGTTGAGAGGAATATAGAAGGGGGGAAGCTTGTAAAGGGGATAAGGAGTTGATTCAACAAGCTAAGCAAGTAATAACAAAGCAACCAATCATCCAAACAAACATAAATAAATCAAGGCAATATAAAACGAAAACAGAGTAAAAATAGATAAAACATAACACCAAAACAAACAAAAAATTAACAACAACAAAAAAAAGTGAAAAACAAACAAAAAAACCAAACCAAAATACCAACAACAAGAAACAAATATAAAAACCCTGCTAGTTTGTAAGTCCAGAGCCTAAATTTTTGAGTGTGTCTCTGGCATTTCTATTTGTTCTGTCAGTGCAGGCAGGGGGTTCAGCTGATGCCTCTCCCACTGCAAGTTTGCACCACTGAGCTCTTCACAGGGCCTCTCAGTGTCTCTCACCCTGCCTTTGGTGGTGGCGGGAGTGTAGTCTAAATGCTGGGCATTTTCAAATGCCCTATGTACTGAGTTCTTCCTGCACTTCAGTTCCTATCTAATCGCTAGAAAGGGGGGTGACTGAGTCTGTCCTTTGTATATTGACCCCCACACCCCGGGGGTGTAATCCAATTTATGGATCCCTACTGCTCGGAGTTCCGTTGTTGCTTGTTTCACCTCTGGTTGCTGGGGGCGCAAGAGGTCAATGGATGTCTGGATAGCTGGCAGAACGTTGGCTGGGAGGGGCTGGCATGCAAGATGGTGGCTGCCGGTTCACAGCGTGCGCCGGCTCCCCTGTTCCTCCTGGGCTCTGTTCAGCCGCTCCCATTGCTACATTCACTTTTCAGCCGCTCTGCTCCTCTTTCCTTCTGCCAAGAAGCTGCGTTCGTGGCCATCCTGGTTCGCTCCGCTGTGCAGTCAGTCGCCCCCAACAGCCCCAGCCCTGTAGCGGTGCGCTGGGGCAGTCCCACTGGAGCTTACGCTGATCATCCCACAAGTTCTGGTCACTGTGGCTGGTGCGGCGATCCCCACCTGGGTAGGGCGTGGGGTCCTGGGGGTGCTCACTCCACGCACACCTGGTCTGGTTGCTGGTCTGCCACGGTGTTTGTAGATCCCGATGTCTGGCTAGCTGCCACAGCTCCAGGTTCTGGCTCTACTGCCTGGCTCCATGGCCCGGTGCCAAGTGCCAAGCTGCTGCACGGAGATCTCTTTTGCTTCCCCAATTAGCTCTCTGGGTCTTCTATAGTTGTGGTTCAAATTTCACTTTTTTTGTTGCTTTTTTTCTTTTGTTAAGAAGCTGTTTTGGAAACCGGGCGTGGTGGCGCATGCTTGTAATCCCAGCATTTGGGAGGCTGAGACTGGAGGATCCGGGTTTGTGGCCAGCCTCAGCTACCTAGTGAGGCACTCCGCAACTTAGTGAGACCTTGTTTCAAAAATAAAAAGAATAAAAAATAGGGCTGGGGGTATAGCTCGGAGGTAGAACGCCCCTGAGTTCAATCCCCAGTGCTGCAAAAAAAAAAAAAAAAAGAAGCTGTTTTGTGGGGCAAATTTGGTTTGAAATCATAGCGTCTGGGGAAAGGCGTTTTACTCAGATGCCATCTTGAATCAATCTCCTCAGTGTAGTTTTGATTTGCATTTCCCTGATTGCTAAAGATGATGAACATTTTTTTCACATATTTGTTAGCCATTTGTATTTCTTCTTTTGAAAAGTATCCGTTCAGTTTGGATGCCCATATTTTAATTGGCTTATCTTTTAGTGTTAAGTTTTTAAAGTTCTTTATATATTATAGATATTAGACCTTTATGTATTCTAGATATTAGAAGTATCAGATGAAGCCGGGCATGGTGGCACACGCTTGTAATCCCAGCATTTGGGAGGCTGAGAATGGAGGATCTGGGTTCGTGACCAGCCTTAGCTGCTTAGTGAGGCCCTCTGCAACTTAGTGAGACCCTGTTTCAAAATAAAGAATAAAAAAATAAGACTGGGGCCGTATCCCCAGTACCACAGGAAAAAAAAGTATCAGACTGGCAAGTGGTGAAAACCTTCTCCCATTCTGTAGGCTCTCTCTGTAGAATCTTGATGGTTTCCTTTGATGTGAGAAGCCTTTTAATTTAATGTATTATAGTCACCAATTCTTGTTTTAATTTCCTGGGCTTTTGGGGTCTTATTGAGGAAGTTTCTACATGGACCTACATATTGGAGTGTTGGTCCTATACCCTCTTCCAGCAGTTTCAAAGTTTCTGGTCTGATTTCTAGGTCTTTGAACCATCTTGAGTTGATTTTTGTGCAGGGTGAGAAGTTAGGATTTAGTTCCATTTTTCTACATGTGGATAGCCAGTTTTCCCAACAGCATTTGTCAAAAAGGCTGTCCTTTCTCAAGTGAATGCCTTTGG
>PVLC010046170.1:0-11477 GCA_004027655.1 Graphiurus murinus | reverse complement strand
GTGTTGTTGTTCATGTTTTTTATGATTGCCATTCTGACTGGAGTTAGGTGAAATCTCAGGGTAGTTTTGATTTGCATCTCCCTGATTGCCAATGATGTGGAACATTTCCTCATACATTTATTGGCCATTTGTATTTCTTCTTTTGTGAAATTATTAATTAATAAAAGCTTACAGTATCTATCTCCAGGGCTTGAACAAAGCTATATCCAAATTTATTCTTTATATGTCTTGATAATGAGCATCAATATTACTGTGGCTTGACTTTCAACAGATTGGAGGAAAAGAACTGAGCATAGAAGAATAAATGTGGCTAAAATTGATATATTTTTTGTTCCTCTGTCCAAGACTCCAGCTACTACATGTGCAATTATATTTGCCTTTGGATTAGCATGCCTTGCTCATCCACTGAAGTTATTGTGCCTAGACTATAGAACCATTTCATACATACCATGCACATCCTTGCAGAAATGCATCCTTTGCACTGAGGCTAGTTTCTCCATGTATAAATTTAGCTATGTGAGTTTAAATGAAGTCACAATGGGAACTTTGAGCAGTATATTATTTGTAATAGGACAGATTTCATTTTGGGTACCTACAACCTTCCTCCAGAAGAATTATCTTCTAAACTTACATCAACAATCCTCTCATTACTAGCAGTTTGAGTAGGGAGATTAAAGCAAAACAAAGGCATATAGAGATTTAATTATGTGTTCCCATCTAGAAGTAGTGATAAGCTGGGGTTGTGCCATTACCTTGATATTTTGGAGATAAAATGGGTATCTGAATAAATAGAAGCCTTCAGCCTCTGCAGCTGTCACTAACATATTTCACCCTAATTGCAAAATATTTATTTTAAACCCGAGAACACACACTGAGGAAGCTAACCTCAGCTGGTGAAAAAGAGATTTTCAATTGAGAACTTTTCCAGATTAATTGAAATACTGTCAAAGAGATTAAGGATAGTAAGTTTTTCTTTATGTTTTTGACTATGTATTCTGTACATAAGAAAGTAAGGAAAGAAATAAGGAAGGAAAAAGAAAAGAAAGGGAAAGGAAAGAAAGAAGAAAGAATAAGTGTAAGGCATATACCTTCATTGCTTCTCTGTACATAGAAACTATTTTATTTTCCTCTGTGCTTTAGCATCTACATATTACTTGGCACACAGTAGATACTTAGGAAATAATTGTTCAATAAAAGAAAGGTATTAAATCACTAAACTTTCTCTGAGCCAAGAAAAAGATTCATTTTAAATATAACATATTAGGCATATATTTATATACTTACAAACTTTCTTTACTAAAATATGTACTGCTTTGTTATACTTATGAAACCAGTGATACGAAATACTGTCCCTCTTTTCCTTTCATCTCCCCCAATTCTCCTTCCTTCTCTTCTATTATCAACAGAGGTTTTTAGATTAATCAAGTACATTCATCACATTTGGGATAACAAAAAAAATCTAAAGGTTTATTTACTTAAAAATCTAATGCTGTTAGGGAATCTAGATAAAAGTAGATATTTAATTTTTTTTTAATGGTACTGGGGATTAAACCCAGGCGTTCCACCTCTCAGCCCTTTTGATATTTTTCTTGAAATGAGGTCTTCCTAGGTTGCTGAGAGTCTCATTGCCTTGTTGAAACTGGCCTCAAACCTGTTATCTTCCTTTATTAACTTCCCAAGTACTGGGATTATAGGCACCCACCATTGTGCCTGCCTAGATATTGAATTTTTATTTCAATGATATAGACCCATTTCTCAATTATATACATTCATTCTCATAGCAATAGGGAAAAAGTAGTAAGATAAAAATCCGTATCATTACAGAGATTATTGTGTGGAAGTATTGTAAGCTTATTCGAATGCATTATACTGTGCACTGAGCCAGATATGGTAGTATATACCCAGTACCAAAAAAAAAAAAGACTATACACTGTGTGCTCTTCTTTGAAATGAGCAAGTTGTTTTTCTTTAGTCCAATTCACTTACCCCACCTACTCTCAGCTACCACCACTGTAATTGGAAGTGACTGGGAAAGTGGAGTTGAAGGGAGCATTTCACATTGCTGGATGTTGCTCTGAAGCTCGGGCTGTGGGAGGGTCCCACCACAGATGGTGAAGTGGCATGTGGGCACTTATGGAG
The DNA here is from genome assembly GCA_004027655.1 of Graphiurus murinus. Lineage (NCBI taxonomy): Eukaryota > Metazoa > Chordata > Mammalia > Rodentia > Gliridae > Graphiurus > Graphiurus murinus. Next base: position 9,338 of record PVLC010046170.1, on the reverse strand, counting down.
AAGCAAGTGAGCCAAAAAACCTGCACAGAAAGCACCTCGGTGTGTAATTAAAGTGAGAGTGAGGATCAAGCTCAAGGCTGGGTCTTCTGACCACATACTACCTCCTGCAATTCTCCAAATACGGCAATCTGAGCTGAGTTTGACCCTTTCCTTATCTTTGCATTTCTTTCTTTTTCAGAAAATTCTGGCTACAGAAGATGATATCTAAATGGTAACGTGTCATTGTGCTAAAAAGTAGGGTTACAAAGTTGAGACAGACAGAAACATTCGAGAAAGGCAGCTAGATGGCAGATCAAAGGCATTTCCTGACCAGGAGGTGGAAAATAGCAGTTGAGAGTTTTAGCAAATGCACTTAAGAAACTAGAGGAGCTTCTTGGGCATTTATTACAAGCTAATTCAAACCCTTAGGGTTATTGAAGATTTTGTGAAAAGCACCTCTTAACTGACCAACTGTCAATTAGCAAAGAAGAAATGTCTCAAGTACTCCATTATGATGATGATCAAATAAACGGGACTTTGATTACTATAATAATGGCAGTATAATGTATAAAAAATCTCCAGTTTTAGATATGAAAAGAATTTATAACTGGTGATCATCTGTAAAATCTACTGTGGAAAACTATGAGTATAATTGCAAAATGATGTCAATTTATTTTTTCTTCCTCTAACTTTTCAGGTGATCCATTATAATGAGAAACAATAATCATTAAAGTTTGATCATGCTAATCTAATTTTCTGAATGGCTTATCAACCTTTCATGGAAGTCTTTATTTCCTCTAATTCTTGATCATCAGATCAGGCAATAATTAATCTAGGAAGGAGGAATTAGTTATCTAACAATGGTTGAGAGGATACAGAAGTTGTAATGGATGTTTAGCTTTGTTTTCAAATTTGGCCTCATTCATGTACTATATATATATTTACATATATATAGTATAAATATACTATATACAGTATATTTACATAGATCTGTATATGTTGATACGTACATGTTTGTATATATAAAGAACTTTTTGATTTCTTATAAAAAAAAGATTTGGTAAGCCACAGATTTTAAAACACTATTAAATATTTTTTCTCAAATGAAATCTGTTCCCCAAGCTCTAAGAAACAAATGATATAAAGAAATAGTCTGTCTTAAATAACTCCCTTTCAATTGTTCTGGACCTAAGGTTTTTAAGAAAAGAACTTAAGAGAGCATGATTATTCCAAAGTATAATTCAGTTTTTAGAAAGACAATGGCATAATTCAAAACTGATGGGTTTTGGAACTATGGGGGATTTTGTTTACACCAGGCCATATCTATAATTATCACATATGTGTGAGTAGTCACTAAAATCCTTCTAGCCTTGGTTGTATCATCTGCAAAACAGGGATAATAATACCTGTTGCAGGGATGTTCCAAGATTAGATGCAACAGATCTTGGCCTGCAATACAATAGATCTTTCAGCAAGTGATAGAAATTTATTATTCGTTATCCTTTCTGAATTCAGAGATATTTCTTTACTAAAATGAGATCTGTTTTGGTTTTTTTTTGTTTTTGTTTTTTTACTATTTTTATTTATATTTTTAGTGCTAGAGATTGACCCAGGGTGCATGCTGGGTAAGCACTCTACCACTGAGTAGAGTATCCATCTCCTGATTTCTTGAGTATGGACAAAAATATCTATTTCAAGCCAGTTTCTTCTTATCAGAATTAATGCTAGGACAAGATAAGTCCTTCCAGGGCATGTTCCCAGCCCTTTCCTCTCCTTCTTTCTCTCTGTTTTCTGGTTACCATAAGCTGAGCAGCTCACCTTCTGCCATGAGATTCTACCTCACTTTAGGCCCAAAGAGATGGAGCTGGCTGACGATGGACTCGAACTTCTGAAACAATGAGTCAAAATAAATCTTTCCTTCTCAATGTTGTTCTTGTCAGGTATTTAGGTCACAGTGCTAAAAAGCTGACTAACACAACCTCGCTGACTCTCTCTGTTAGAGATTATTTGTATAGAATCCAAGCAAAGGACATTTATTTTATCTTTATCATTTTTTCAGCTAAATCTCACATCATATAAATGAAAAACTACATTCTGCATAGTGTCAGCTTATGAATAAAAATGCACCACAAATTTGGCAACAAATTAGACCTATAGTCAAATATATAAAGGTCTTGTCTAAAAAATACATATATAAATGTTTCTCAAACACAGTGTATGATACAGACTGTTGCAACATAATCCTCTTTTTGATAGGTTTAGCAGAAATCGTCCAGTGATTGAATTGAATCAATACCACTTTTCTATTTCTAGTAATGGTGTCTATAAGTATCCATCTTATCTTTATTTCATAGTATGGTAGCTGTGGAGGGTAATCATCTCATATCTCTCTTTAAGGAAAGAACTTGCCATTTATTTGCAAGCTCTGAAGTTGGCTGAGAGCGTCTCATTGTTAGTGTCTTTGGGATTTACCTCAGTTTTCAGGCTCAAGTCACATTTTTCTTGGGTAGCTGCAGCCAAAAACTAAGCATGGTGGGGACTCAAGGGTCTGGCATTTCTGCCCAGCATAAGGTTTCTTCTAATGGGCAATGTTTGCTTTGGAGATGTGCATTGCATTGGCCTACTCTTTGCTTCGCAAGATATATATCTTCAACTGAGATTTGTTTTGTTTAATCCTGATTCCCTTCCTCTTTCTTTTACAAATATTAGATCAGTATCATACATAGTTTAAGGGTTTCCTAGCCTGATTTTGCTTCCAAACTTCCAATACCTTTTTTTCTTGGTGGTGCTGGAGGTTGAACCCACAGGCATTCTACCTCTGAGCTACATTCCTGGCCCATTTTATTTCTTATTTAGAAACAGGGTCTCACTAAGTTGCTGAGGCTGACCTCAAATCTGTGATCCTCCTGTTTCAGCCTCCCAAATATTGGGATTACAGGCATGCACCACCAAGCCAGGCCACTTCCATCCCATTTTATCTTTCACTCTCCAAATTTTTGCACTTGTACACTTTCCCCAATGCCTATTTCCCAAAGGACTCAACTAACACATATAGTACTACCAAAACTTTATTTTTGAGCTATTGTATTGTTGTATCTTGCTGCTATAGCATTAGACTCTAATATATGTACAAATAAATAGAAGATTCAAGTGATTTTTTTTCTCCTACTCTCCACATTATATGTTGTTTCAGGCATTTTTATCTAAGCTTTGGGCAGACTTCCAAAAATAAAATCATTTATTTATTCACTTTTCAAAGCTCTAAAATATCACTCACTTCTTTATTAGCTTTTTAATGATCTAAAGCATTTGTTTTGTTTGACATTTGCATGTCATATTCTCCAGACACTGCCTAGGAATGTAGAAAAATACATGGACTTGGGTATCATGAAAAACATAAAGAATCTTAACTTCCCTTAATCTAAAAGAGTTTAACATTATTTTTGGAACCAGCCTGTACCTTACACAAAAATAGGGTATTGGTGGTGATGAAGTTGAAGCTGGAGAAACAAAATTTTACAAATGGCTGAACAATGATCACATGCTCGCTAGAGTAATTTACTATAAAAGTAAATTAGGACATACTAACTTACATTTATTAGGCCTGATGATAAAATAGGTTACCATCACGTGGCTTACTACAGTTAGTGGTTCAGGAATTTACGAGGCTCGCACTTCTTGGACACTTCTGTGAGCCTTGTGTTGTGGTAGTAAAGTTAAGGCAATGTGGTATTTCCAGATATACTGAGAATGCACAAATTTTAAACTTGTCAACTTAAATGGCCAGCTTTGATATGCCACGATTTTCTTGTTTGCCTACAACAAAGACTATAACTATATAGTGTAATCACGTTGTCAAACTCAAAACATGTGCTCATTTGGCCTAGTGTTTTATATATCCTGAAGCTTACATAATTCCCCAATCCTTATCCTCTGCTTCTCACTACTCATAGCATTTTGCATAATGTTTGATCAAATGGGTGTGGTATTTAAAGGGAAATCTTTTTTAAAAATCCTACATTTTGTAATTCTTTCCTGCTTGCTGAATAAAGCATTCTTTAAAATTAGCATTCATTGCAATGGTATTTAGAAAGATAATATAGGAATGTTATAAAAAAAAACAGATGATTTTTTTGCTGTGATAGACAGTAGAGAGAGAAAGAAAATCTTGTGATTGGTGTTTTCAGAGGCAATAAAAGAGCCTATCCAAAACATATATAAATAACAGAAAAAAGTGATAGTATTTTCTAGCAGCAGTTTGGTGCATAGCTTATTGGTTTACTATAAATCTGCAGAAAATGCAGTATGCTTTGTAATTTACTCTCGAAGCTGTCTCTGAAAACTTTATTTTCAAAGAAGCTTGTCTACTTTAATACTAAGCTTGAAATATAGGACATGTGAATATGTTTCATTCTTAAGTAGTCTGAGGTTTTGTTTCATTATTGAATTTCACTATAAAGAGGTACAAGATGGAAGTTAATTGCTCTCTGTCCATATTAATTCTAATTTAAGAAAGATAAAACAGTCAAATGATGTGCCAATTTATTAAATTCATATACCTGAAATTTAATTTTTACTGAATTAATTGTGATAAAATGCCACATTTTCTTTCTAAACCATTAAAGAGTTAATCATTACAAGAAAAAAAAAAAAAGCCACTGGGCAGAGGGTGATACAAAACTGATGCTAGTGGTGTTTTTGTTTTTGTTTTGTTTTTGTGGTACTGGGGATTGAATCCAGGGGTGTTCTTCCTCTGAACTGCATGCCTCACCTTCCAATCCTATTTTATTGTAATTTTAAAATATTGTATCACTAAGTTACCATGCACTGACCTCGAACCTGCAATCATTCCAGCTTAGCCTCCCAAGTAGTGGGATTATAGGCATGCACAATCATGCCTACCTAAAATCCTAGCACTTTTCAATCAGTTCAGTTTTTAATTGACTACTTTGGGCACTTATATCGGAGACTATAATGAAGAAAATATCAAAGTATTCTACATGAACTTATATATTTTATATTGTACATTTTAGTGTACAAAAATCCATGTGAGATGCCAAAAATATTGACCTATTTAATTTATTTTGAGTTTGCCACTTTTTTGCCATTTTAGTTAATTCTGTAAAGGACCTCTTTCTAAATATATTGAGATTTTATTTTTTCTGAAGCATATGCTTAGAGTTTTATTAATGAAACTATTTGAAAAAAAATTTGTTACTGCTTCGTTCCCATAACTATGACAGACACATGTATTCAAATGGAGAGCTGTTCCCTACTAAGACTGCAGGTGGCTTTAGAGTTCTTAGGAGGATAGTGCTCCAGTTGCTCTGGGCAAATAGGAAGCCAAAGTCAGAATGCTAAATATAACAATTTGCTACTTTCATTTATGATTTTCTCAAGTAGCCAATTTTCAATGTTATGAAAAGCAAATGAATATAAATATCATTACACCTTGGCTAACATTTTATCACTTTTTAATTATTTAATTACTCTTTCCATAGGGCTATTGTATTTGTATTTCTTGGACTGTATGTGAGGCTAACATACATCTCTTATATGTATATTTGCTAATTATATTTACTTTGGAATGAGCTTTTATTAAACTACATTGTCTATTTCCTGGGATTTTATAGAGGAACAACTTTCCTCAAGACTTGGATTTGGATCATCATTATTCCGTTTGATATTTACTTTGGTGCATTTCTTCAGAGATACTTAAAAACTAATTTTCATCCCCTTGAGTAGCATGGTTTATTTTCAGCTGGTAGTAGTATCACACGTCTGTAATCCCAGTATGTGGAAGGCTGAGACAAGAGGACCACAGGTTCAAGGCCGGCCTCAGCAATTTAGTGAGATTCTTAGAAAATTAAGGAGACCTGTTTCAAAACAAGACAAAATAAAGCAAAACAAAAATAATATAAAAGAGGTCTGGTATATAGCTCAGAGGTAGATTGCCCCTGAGTTCAATCTGCAGTAGCATACACACACACACACACACACACACACACACACACACACACGCACACACACGACCAAACCTCCAATTAACAAAAAATGGAAGAGAATAAACAACATCAAAATGCTAAATGAAATATTTTATTATATTAGTTATGTTTCCTGTATTTTGGAACATGTTTGCACTAACAGAGCTTCTAGAGAGTTGATTTTATTTTTCTGAGCAAGACCTTTTAACTACTTTCTTTGCATTCTTCTGCAGTGTTGGTGAAGCTCTGGTCACCTACAATGTTTTCTTCAGGGACACATAATACTCTGATCAGTTGTATTGTGTGCTGAAGCTCATGTTTATACATGCAAAAAATAAAATAAACATTTTCAGCTCCTTATAGAAAAAAAAAAAACAAGTTTCCAAAGTCCTGCTGAGATGTATAAAGGAAGGCAAAAATGGTGATAGTGTTGAGGAGGGGCCAGAATAATGACGGGCTAAAGAGGCACTTTCTCTTTACTTTAGTATCCAGCCATTAGTATCACTGCCCACTTCCTAGTCAGTCTCCAGTTCTTTCCATTTGATGACCTGAAGGCTGGGGCTATCATCTAAATTCAGTGTATAAAGGGGCAGTTCTCCTCATCATCTGTGGTTTCAGGAAAAGAGAGGCCAAACCTACAAAATTGTCTGTGTGTGTAGAAAATAGCAATATGGGCAGTAATGCTATGAGTATTTCCTTCTAGAGGAGCAATGCAGATGCTGATCAAGAAAAATATCCTTTTCTGGCCTTTGGTAATTATAAGTGCTTGATTAAGTGAACTGAATTGGGCTTCTTCCAATGCTATATTAATTTGGCTTGCATATGGGAAAAAGTTATTTCAAAGTCCAGTAGTAGCAAAACCCTCTGCATGGCCATTACCATAAGTGGTGCTCAAAGAGCTCATTGGATTCTAGAAAGCATCTAGCTATGCTATATAATCACCCCACCCCCAGCCAGTACATTCCTCCTTTCCTGAATTTTTTTTTTTTTTTTTTTTTTTTTTTTTTTTTTATTGTACTGGGGATTGAACTCAGGGGCATTCTACCTCCGTACTATACTCCCAGCCCTATTTTTTATTCTTTATTTTGAAACCGAGTCTCACTAAGTTGCCACAGATTGCCTCACTAGGTAGCTGAGGCTGGCCGCGAACTCGGATCCTCGGGTCTCAGCCTCCCGAATGCTGGGATTACAAGCGTGCGCCACCATGCCCGGCTGACTGCATTTTCAAGTTCCAGATTACGTTAACTTTTTTAAAAATACATGTGAATGTCTGTTTCCATTTCTAAATTTCTAAGATCATTTTGACTTAATGTTCAACTCAAGCAATTAAACATGTACATGGTGTGTTTGGTAAAGAGGGCTTAGGAAATGAACTAAAATAAGTCCAGGGCCTTTTCTTGTGCCAGGCACTGTCCCAGGTCTTTAAAAAGTGTTCTCATTACTACCACCACTGAATTGTTCCCACCATGAAATAAGCCCTCCAGTTGTGCACATTTCCTAATTTAGTACTCAACATAACCATATGGGGTAGATATTATTTTATCATCCCCGTGTGTACATATGGAATAAGTCCTGTTTAAACTCACCCTACTAGTAACAGTAGAGATGGAATTTGTAAACAGGTCCGTTAGAATCCTGAAGTCAAGCTCTTCCTCTCTTTCTCCCTCTCCCTTTGTGCCTCTGCTCTGGAAGGTTTATTTTTACTCTCACTATTTACTGTGTGTAGCACTTACTTGGCATTTCTTTTCTTGTATCATTGGTAGATGCTTGCATCATACTTTTATACTTGTATCTGCATATGTACTCCTCTATTTCACAGATTACAACTTCCTCGAGAAAGATGACACTTATTATCCAACCAGGGCTTATCCCGATGCTTTGCACATAGTAGGTGCTTAGTAAGTGACTTTTCCTGAGTATGGTTATTAATATAAGTATCTCTGAGAAAGACAAGTAAATGTCCTTCCTCCTTTCCTCCCTCTCTTTCTTTATTAGAACAGAGTCATCTGTGGTTTCAGGAGTCAAAGCAGGACTCTTATTGAAAAAAGAAGAAAATGACAAAGCCGCATTTTATTTTTGTTGTTTTGCTTTTTTTGTGGTACTGGGGACTGAATCCAGGGGCATTCTGCCTCTGATCTACATCCCTCAGCCCTATTTTTTTTTTTATTTTGAAACAGGGTCTTGCTAGGTTGTTGAGGCTGTTCTCAAACTGGGGATCCTCCTGTCTCAGCTTCCCAAATACTAGGATTACAGGTGTGCACCACCACATCTGGCTCAAAGACACATTTTATGTCTTCCTTTTAATTTTTGCCTTTTTACCTCTTGACTGTAATTACAGACAAATATATATATTTTTGTTTTGGTAGTGCTGGTGATTGAACCCAGTATTCTAGCACTGAGTCACACTCTTAACCCTATTTTATTTTTTTTTATTTTGAAACAGGGTCTCACTAAGTTGCAGAGGGTCTCTCTAAGTTGCTGAGGCTGGCCTCAAACCTGCAATCCTCCCATCTCAGCCTCCCAAGTACTGGGGTTGTAGGTGTGCAACACCACACCTGGCTTATATGTTGAGTTTTAATTTCTTGTTATATTACTTTGTAGCATGAGCTATATATAAGTGGTTGCTGTATTTTCATTTTATTTCATTATTTAAACAGAAAACGAGATACCACCAGAAAAAGAATTAATTCTTATATATTTTATAGTGACAGAGGTATTTTAAATTGTGTGAGTAGGTGTCTAGTACAGGTTGATTTTTTTTTTTTTTTTTTTAGTTTTACATTAACTTTTTATCCAGAGAGATTCACTAGATTTCTGCCTCTGAATTACAGGTACTTATTAGCTTCCTTGTTTTACCTATTGCTAAAAAATGCAACTGTAACTATTTTTACCCTTAATACTGCTTGAGTTTTCTTTAAATATTTTAAACTGAAGACTGAAATAAAGCTTTTTTAGATTGAACCATCTTCTAATACAAGTAAAGGTTTAACTTCTTTTCTCGTCTCCTCAGAAAGGAAATCTGTATTCTGGAAGTAAGTCTTCTTCTGAAGTGCTTGGAGAATCAGAGAAAATGCACCATTTTCATTTTAATGAATCATGCTGGAGAATAAATTTACATGATGTTAATACTGAGACCTGGAAGTTGGTATGGTATAGTGCTCATAATAAAGGATTTAGGAACCATGACAGTTCTGGGCTATGCATTCTGGTAAGCCACTCACGTGTGACTTTGGATAAGTTACTTGAGCTCACAGTTCCTCTGCAAATTGAGATGGAGTGCTAGGGAGAGGCAACAGTCACTGAAATCCAACTCAGAGGGGTCAGAACAAGGTAAACAAGGAGTCAGGACTTTCCTTTTCTTTCCTTGGAATTTGC
>PVLC010046169.1:0-11527 GCA_004027655.1 Graphiurus murinus | reverse complement strand
CTGGGCCTCTGGGCCCAGACTATAGCCAGTCCAATCGAAGACATAGAGTCCATGATCTGAACCAGAACCAGCTTGTTTCTGGGAGGCTTTTCATCTATACTCTTTATTCTTTAGGCTTACGCATCCATGATTATTTGTACTTCCAAGTGCTGAGTCCTGGGGATATTCGATACATCTTCACAGCCACACCTGCCAAGGACTTCGGTGGTATCTTTGTAAGTTCAGGGACACCCCTGATCTCTGATCCTCAGCCTCCCTCTCTGAGCTATAATGACCCTCTCATCCCACCTGAGTGCTGGGACAGGGAAGGGAACAGAGTTCAGCTCTGCCCTCCAGGAGCTGCAGTACAGACAGGAAGTACTTCCAACTGCTCCCCTGATCACACTATAGATCTTGGCACCATGGAGGAACAAGCTGTCTTTTTTTTTTTTTTTTTTTTTTGCGGTACTGGGGATTGAACTCGGGCATTCTACCTCCGAGCTATACCCCCAGCCCTATTTTTTATTCTGAAACCAGGTTTCACTAAGTTGCGGAGTGCCTCACTAGGTAGCTGAGGCTGGCCGCGAACCCCGATCCTCCGGTCTCAGCCTCCCGAATGCTGGGATTACAAGCGTGCGCCACCACGTCCGGCTGCAAGCTGTCTTCTTTGGGGACATGAAATAAATAAAAACCAAGGGCACCAGCTTTCTCTGCCATCTCTACCTTTGGGTACCTACTTTCCCTCCCTGGGTCTGTGACCAACTCACCTATCTCACAGAAAGGCAGGGTGGAGTTAACAATTAGGCCTTGGTGAGAATTAAGGCTCAAGTATCCAGCAACAGAGAAACCGCTTCACATTTTCTTCACGCTTTATAATAGATACCAGTAAAACAGGATTATCAAGCCAGGCACAGTGGCACACATCTCTAATCCCAGTATTTGGGAGGCTGACAGGAGAACTGCAGTTTTGAAGCTAGCATTCGTTAACTTAGCAAGACACTATTTCAAAATAAAGTAAAATAGGGTTAAGGGTGTAATTCAGTAGTAGAATGCTCCTGGGTTCAATCCCCACCACCACGCATACATACAAAAGATGGGCTCATCAATCTAGTTACAAAGCAGATGCATCTCCTTGCACTCTCACCTGTCCAAATGTCTTAACATTTTTCAGCACACAAGATATGAGCAGATTCACCTGGTCCCTGCTGAACCTCCAGAGGCCTGTGGGGAACTCAGCAACGGTTTCTTCATCCAGGATCAGATTGCTCTGGTGGAAAGGGGGTAAGGACTGGGCAGGCATGGCACAATCAGAGGGCAGATTCTGAGATCATGAGTGGTGGTGGTGGGCGGAGGTTTATTTATTTATTTATTTATTTTGCGGTACTGGGTATTGAACCCAGGGGTGTTCTACCTCCAAGCTACACCCCTGGCCCTATTTTTCTTTCATTCTTTTTTTTTTTTTTTTTTTTAAACTATTTTTAAACAGGGTCTCAGTTGTGGAGGGCCTCACTAAATTGCTGAGGCTGGCCACAGACCTGCAATCCTGTCTCAGCCTCCCAAGTGCTAGGATTACAAGCATGTGCCACCACACCCGTCTTGTAGTGGTGCTTTTAAATAATTCATCTTTCTGAGGGTCTTTAAGAAATGTCCTAAGATTATCCATAGCCAGGCTGGTGGCACATGCTTATAATCCTGGTACTTGGAGGCCAAGAAAGGAGGACTGCAGGTTTGAAGACAGCCTCAGCAACATAGTGAGACACTCAGCAACCTAGAGATCGTTTCAAAACAATAAAAAATTGGGCTGGGGACATAGCTTGGAGGCCAAATGCCCTGGGTTCAATACTTAATACCACGTACACAAAAAATATTATCCATGCTTTTGGCTATGTACTTATGACCCTTTAAAGCAAATCTCATCACCACCTCTTCCAGGGGCTGCTCCTTCCTCTCCAAGACTCGTGTGGTACAAGAGCACGGTGGGCGAGCTGTGATCATCTCTGACAACGCAGTTGACAATGACAGCTTCTATGTGGAGATGATTCAAGACAGTACCCAGCGCACAGCTGACATTCCTGCTCTCTTCCTGCTTGGCCGAGATGGGTGAGGGTTCCTTGTCTTTGGCTGTATCAAGCTTGGTGCCATGACTTGGGGAGGTCAAGGGTGATCACCAGCCCCTTCTCACAGGCCTCATCTTGAGGTGCCACAGTTGGAGGGCAAAAAATATTCCCAGGCTCTGGAGCTCCCAGAGTGGTGGGGAAAGTGGGGTATGTTGAGGTGTTAAGAAATTGACCATCACCATCTCTCTTCACGCCCTCCCAGCTACATGATCCGTCGCTCCCTGGAACAGCATGGGCTGCCATGGGCCATCATTTCCATCCCAGTCAATGTCACCAGCATCCCCACCTTTGAGCTGCTGCAACCTCCCTGGACCCTCTGGTAGAAGAACTGGTCCCACATTCCAGCCATAAGTGACTCTGGGCTGGGAAAGGGAAACCCAAGAATTCTGCTATTTGGAATTGAGGGTAGCATCTGGGGACAAGTGGAGCCAAGCAGAGGAAAGGGCTTGGGCCTTGGACAACCAAGGGAAGGAAGCCACACCACTGGCTTTCCCTTCCCCAGGTCCTCCAAGGATGGCATATGCTACAGGAAGAGGAAAGAGCCAGGCCCCGGGCTTCTGGCTAGAATCTGGAACAAAAGGAGCTAAAGGCAGGCAGCCTGAGAACCATCTGTGACCCATCACATCCCACCTGGCTCAGCCTCCCCCACCTAGGGTCACCTCACAATGACTTCACAGCAGTTGCTGGAGTGATTTCAGAACTGGTGTTTGGGGTCCCGCTGACTTTTTAGCAATAAAGCTTTTCATCGGGATTAAAACTGTGTCCTAGAATAAAAGAACACCAGGGTAGGAGGGACCTCCAGTTGCTCCTCTGGTCCTATAGTCACTCTGAAGGAAGGCAACTGAGGCCCAGAGAAGACAATAACTGGCCAAAGTTCTTTTAGGACTGGTGCTCAGATTGCTAGCCTTGCATCCAAACACAGCCTTCTGCTCAGGAAGCCCCAGGGAACTGTAGTTCAAGCCTCTGGAGAGAACACTCATCTCGTAGCTTAGTACTGGGGATCAAAACCGGACCTCAGAGGACCCTTGTTCTGGCTTGAGAACATTTGTACAACTGAGTGTTACTGAGACCAGAAATGAGCCCAAGCTGGGGAGCCGGGGGTTCCCATCTGCCACCATCGCCTGGTCTAACCTGTCTTTGTATCCCCCTACATGACTGTTGTGAACCTGGGGCAACCTGCCCAGCTGTTCTTCATAAAGCATTCCCACAGAGACCTGTCACCACTCACGTTTTATTGAGAATAGTGGGCAGGCGGGGTGGGAGAGGGATGCTGGCTGCTGTGAAGGAGCAGAGACCTGATAAGTGAGGGCCAGGCAGGCAGGCTCTACCTGGCTGCAAGATCCAGGAAAGGGCCTGTGGGGTGGGCACCCGTCCTCCCTGTGATTCCCCGGCAGGGGGATGTAACAAGCCCTCACGAAAGGTAGGCAGGAAGCAATCAGGAGTGATGGTTGTAATTCTCACAGCACTCAACCCAAGAGTAAGAGGTGCTCATCTGGGACAGGAGGGGACAGTCATGGCTAATCTCTGAGTATTTAATCCAGCTCCTCTAGGCTTCTGGAAGACTTCCTCTGTAGAGGCCCTAAAGATGGAGATTGAGGGTAGAAGAGCCCTTCACTGACTCATTCCCCTCCTGAGGAAGGCGAAGCTTCCTCCATACCCCATGGGGCCAGCCACTGTGCCAGGACCTGAGAGGCAAGGCACAATGGACAGAGATTCTGGAGTCTGGCAAGGGGTTCATCTCCACTCTCCCCCTGTCCAAACAGAAGGAATGGGGGAGGAGTCATCCCCCTGGCCCAGCCTTAGAGAAGGTGCTCTGGAGGCCGAGGCCCTCCTCCTTGCCTCTCCCTGATGGGCTAGCAGGCAGGCCACTGCCTTATCGGCTACAGCTATGACAGGTGGAAGTTGAGACGCCACACCTCCCCTCTCCACTTCAGTGATAAAGATATACTCTCAGATTTGCAACTTCGTTACCCCCTCAAAATAAATCAACAGCCAGTTGAGAGGGGAGAAGCCTCAGGTAGAAGGGCGAGTGTTGGTCAAGGGGAAGAAACACTTGGCCCTGACCCTGGGTCCAGCCCCTCATACCTACAGTGGAGTAACCTCGGGGAGGCCAGTTCTGCAAGGCTCAGTGACAGCACAGGGCCTGAGCCAACTCAGCAGCAGTGTTCAGGGCGTGAGGTCTGGTGGGGTACGTGGGGCCTCGAGTCCAGCCTGTCACACCCTCTAGCAGAGTGCTGGGAGAGGAAAGCAGGCAATGGGAGCAGGGAGTTCCTTCCACGCCTCTTCTCTGGGGAAATGGCCCCTATTCTAGCAGGGCCCTGCTTGCAGGGCAACGTCACACGTCAGTCATCTCATCCCCTAGCTCTGCATCTTCCGGCTCTCCTTCCTCTTCTTCCTCCTCCTCCTCTGAGGTCACGTTGGGTTCATCAGCCTCTGCCAGGCATTTGGGGCAGGAACAAACAAACAGATAGTTCTCCCTACAGGAATGGAGGGTGTGAGGGTGAAAGGCAGCCACTGGGATGGAGGACCCCAGAGACCAGCTGCCCAACACATCCCCTGGGGCACCTGAGGATCTTGTGGCGGCTGTGGCGGCTGCGCTCCCGCTGACAGCAGTCTAAGTAGCTGATACAGATTTCCTGTGGAGCAGGAGGAGAAAGGGAGTCTGATGGTACGCGCCCTGCATTAGATAGAATAAGGACCTCCCCATGCCCTATCTCCAAATACTATCCCATCTCCAGGAGCCAGGCCTCGGCTGCCCTTCGGGAAAGGGGTGGACTACCCTGATCCATTCCCCCATGCAGTCAGCACGCAGGCACTATGAGGTTTCAACAACCCGTTTGAGGCAAGAGGAGACTGAAGTTAGCTTAGGGCCATAGAGAAAGCCAGTCAGTGGCCACAGTCTGTGGCTAGGATCAGAGGTTATTTTGGTGCAATGCCACATGCCTTGCAAGATTCAAACAGGCTCTATGCACTGTGGTCACAGCCAGTAACCCACACCCAGACTAGCCCTGCACAGCCCAAGCCACAATGAGCTACTTCTCATTTTCTTAGGAGCTGCAGAACTGTTAATCAAAAGGTGGCTTGGGGGAGCCAGGCATAGTGGTGCACCCTTGTAATCCCAGTACTTGGGAGGCTGAGACAGGAGGATTGCAGGTTCATAGCCAGCCTCAGCAACCTTGTGAGACACTGTGTAACTTACACCCTGTTTCAAAATAAAAAATAAAATTGGGTTGGGCATGTAGCTCAGAGGTAATATGCCCCTAAGTTCAATTCTCAGTACTGCCAAAAAGAAATGATAAAAATAGGGCTGGGGGTGTAGCTTGGACGTAGAATGCCCTGGGTTCAACCTCCAGTACCACCACCACCACCACCAAAAAAAAAAAAAAAAAAAAGTGGCTGGAGGCAGGAAGCTGGGCACACAGCTGACTCTCAAATACTGTTCTGAGGCTTCCTAGAGTTATCTTTTGAAGAAGTAGGGTGGGGTTAGTACACGCCCATGGGCAAAAAGGCAAAGACCCTGGAACAAGTGGAGATTTGCCTACAGCCTGAACTTTAAGGGCTCTAGTCACTGCTGCTCCTGATCCTTGGAGAGAACTTGCTAGGTCCACTGCCACTCCAGCCCCCAATGGCCCTGGACCCCCTCACCTCTCCTGGCTTAATATCCTCCAAAGCAGTGACGTGCAAAAGGAAGTTGTTTTCTGGGAAGGAGGTCTCTGCGTTGGGGACACAGCTGTGGTTGCCTGGATCACAAGAAGCAGGTAATGAGGATTACTGACCAAAAAAAAAGTCTCAACTCTACAGACCCAGTGGTCCCTTCCTTTCCTGCTCTCTGAACCTGGGGGGCTAAGCAGATACTTAGCTCCGAGCTTCCTCCCTCCCCATCCCATGCTCTTTCCTGAAGACCTCAGTGCCCAGGCACAATCCACTCCCACATCACTCCCCATTCTAAGCTCCTGAGACTGGGCAACATCATTTTTCAGATGTGTTCCCAACATCTCACTAAGGGGAGCCAGGACTCTGAAGGGATGCCCATAGCTGATGTTAGACATCAGTTAACAGCTGACTTGGCCCTCTAAGTACTCAGTTTGGGAGGCATGGAGTGGCCCTGTGTGCAGGAGGGTGAGATCTCAAAAAGGCAGTTGTTGGAGCTGCTCCTGGCTCTCCCTGTCACATGCTGATGACACTTGTCTTCTAACCTGAGCTCCCTCTGCCTAGGATCCTACAGGCTTCCTGGATTCTCTCAATGTTCCCCCACCACACCCACAAGGCAGTGGTGGCACAAAGCACATGTGTCCCTTTAAAAGAAGCAGCGCTCTGCACCTGCCTTAGACAGGACCTGGCCCACTGAAAGTTTTATTTTTTTTTTTTCCTTTGCAGTACTGGAGATGGAACCAGGGGGCATTCTACCTTTGAGCTACAGCCCCAGTCCTATTTTTTTATTCTTTATTTTGAAACAGGGTTTCACTAAGTTACGGAGGGCCTCACTAAGTAGCTGAGGCTAGCTGCGAACCTGGATCCTCCAGTCTCAGCCTCCCAAATGCTAGGATTACAAGCGTGCGCCACCACGCCCGGGCTCACTGGAAGGTTTTATACATAAGCATCTATTAAAGCACAAGTAGGGGTTGAGGGTGTAGCTCACACCTAGCATGCGTGAGGCCCTAGGTTCTGTTCCCAGTACTGCAAAAACAAAGCACTAGCAGTTGGATGAATAAATGAATGAACAAATAATAGAGCAGAAAGGCCCAAGGAAGCTCTAACCCCTCTCAACCCTGCCAGCCTAGAAAGGACCAACTAAGAAACATTAACTGTGGCTGTGTGGCCAGCTGGCAAGGGCAGAAACGGGCAGGCCCATCCCTCCCCACATGACTCACAGCAGCTCTGAAGCACAAAGAGGCCAGACCCTTCGCAGTTAAGGAACTCGCCGGTTGCTGTAATATAGTAATACACAGACGTTGTCCTACTCATTTTACAGGTAGGAGAAGAAAACTAGGCTTATAAGGTCAGGCACCAGCTCCACTGTCCTGCCACTCCACCACACTAATGCACCCAGGCCCTACTGTTTTACCTAAACTTGCTGCTCTGAGACACAAGCCTTGCTCTTCTGTCTGCAACATCACCCTATTTGTCAGCACTCCCCCCTCTCCCAGCTTTGAGCCTCTGGACAGATCTCATTGCTCACCTGCATGTCCTGTGGACAGATCTGAAGCTCCCCGCAGGCACATAGGATTGCCTCCCCCTGCTACCACCTCAGAGCTCCCTGGGGAATGACTGTGTCCACCATCTGACTTGGGGGGCGGGGGGTGTCTCCAAGGCTGGGGCGTCATGGCCCCATCTTACCAACCTGCCTCGATGTCTTTGTATAGCTGGTCAATGAAGGCATCCAGCTGCTCGCGGTCCTGAGGCTTCAGCTCCAGAGCGTCGCAGGCATGGACCCACTGACTCAGGGAGCTGGGGTCCCAGGCAACCATGGTTGGAGAGAAGGCCCAGGTCACAGGGCTCTCCACCTTCCACTGCCACCCATTTCTTTCTCCAGGGCAGGGGACCCTTCTTTCCCAAAGACCAAGGCTCCCAGAAGCAGACTGCACGGCCTCATTCTCTCCAGCTCCCCACCACTGCGTCCTTTAGCACTCGGGCCAGAGTCACATCCTATCCCACAGCAGGCTTGAAAGAAGCTGTAGCTAAATTCTTCAACCAATCTCCCACCACCACCCCGGCCCTGAGGGATAATCTAACAGCTCTGAAACATTCCCTCCTAACCTGGTCCCAATTCCTTGACCATTGGTCCCAACAAGAGCAAAGAGAGATCGGAATCCATCTGGAGTGAACCACTGTGGGATAGAAAGAGAGATGTACACTCAGGTTATAGCCACTTGCTATAATACATATACATATACGTGTGTGTATATATGTGTGTGTGTTATAGCCACTTCCTGATCAACTCTGTTCTGGAAGACTTAACAGTCAGCCCCACCCCAACTCCAAACGACCAAGTCGGCTTTGGCTCAGCTGTCCCAGGGGGAGATGCTGATCCAGTTGCTCCTGGAGAACTGGAGTGACCAGGAGGCCACTAGTCCCACCCTCCCCACCCTCCCCACACTCACCTGGCTCAGTGCTTCCTCATAAAGGGCCTCTGTGAAGAGTCTCCGCAGCAGTTCCAGTTGGCCCTGGTTTAGGGGGAAGCAGGGAGAGACTTGCAGCCCTGGGGATCTCCCCTTTCCCCCAGGCCCGGCCCAGAAGATCAGGTGAGGGAAGGAAAAGGGCCAACTCTGTAGCCTGAGCTTCTCCTGGGGGCAAAGGAAGGCCAGAGTCCTCATCTCCAGAGCTCTGGTAGTTCGCTGGCCTGCTCCGACCCAGGGCGGCGAACCCAAACTTCCTCCATTTTCCTGCACTTGTACCAGCAAGGCTGAAGTAACCTGGCATAGAAGATCTCTCCTCACCACCTCCCTTGGGGCTCCCCAGAACTGACCTCCAGATCAGCTCTACTCTCCCCTCCTTTCCTCTGAACTCAATGCAGGAGGGCTCACCCAGGTGTATGCCTTCCACACAGCTGCCGCCACCCTCAGGCAGCTCCGCGGTGGAAATGTGCTGTCCTCGGTGGGAATCTGGACGTTACTGGGCATGGGCACTCAGTACGTTGGCAGTTTCACACGCCTCCCCGACTCTGTGGACCCCCAGCTCTCCATTCTCCGTTATACCTGATTTGCCTACTGCTACCCACTGACAGGGGTCTCACCTTCCTATACGGTGTAAAGACCACTCTCAGGGCAAGGCCTCCAACCCCTCCTTCCTGTCACCATCCCACTTCCCAATTTTAGGACCACCTTAGGACACAAAGTTAAATAGTGGCAGGAATATAAGTCCTCCAAATCAATTTTGGGGCCTAGGTTCTAAACCCTTCTTGTAGCTGGGAAGAGACCAAATGTGGAGTTCCCCACAGGTAGCCACAGACATCCTAGGCTATGTGGAGAGAGTAAAGGGTGAGGGCAGGTCTGGAGAAGACTAACCTTGAATTTGTCCCCCAGAAGTTTGTGGACAATTTCCTCCTCCTCATTGGCCGTTTTGTTACAGAACTGGGAGAAGAGCCTGATCCAACGGTCCTTATCCTTAGCCTGTAGTGAATAAGTATACTTAAGGGTTACCAACACCCATGTTCTTAGTGACAATCCTGCTCACATGGGACAAGCAGCCTGTTTATGAAACCCCTGCCATCAGGAAATGACCACCACACCTGAGTTTCTAGGGTCCCTGCCTCTGTCTGAGACTTCCCCCCACACTGCCCACACCCAGTCATTTTCCCAGGGGGAGCCAGGCTAGTCAACTCAAAACACTTGGAAAACAGGAAAGAGGCTGAGGAATGTCAATAGTGATAAAGGGGGGTGAGGGGGTAGAGCGGCTTCTTTCACTTTATGTAAAAGATACAATCCTGGAAAAAAAAAAAAGCAGTTCTTTATAAATCAAATGCATGACCCAGGCATGGAGGCACATGCCTGTAATCCCAGTACTTGGGAGGCTAAGACAGGAGGATCAGAGGTTTGAGGACAGCCTCAGCAAGTAGTGAGATTCTCATCAACCCAGCAAGACCCTGTTTCAAAAACAAAAATAAAATAGGGCTGCGGTGTAGCTCGGAGGTAGAATGCCCCTGGGTTCAATCCCCAGTGCCACAAAATAAATTAGCTAATTAATTTTTTTTTTTTTTTTTTTGCGGTACTGGGGATTGAACTCAGGGGCATTCTACCTCCGAGCTATACCCCCAGCCCTATTTTTTATTCTTTATTTTGAAACCGAGTCTCACTAAGTTGTGGAGTGCCTCACTAGGTAGCTGAGGCTGACCACGAACCTGGATTCTCCAGTCTCAGCTTCCCAAATGCTGGGATTACAAGCGTGCGCCACCACGCCCGGCTTAACTAATTAAATTTTTTAAAATGCATGAATTGCTACTGCACAAGACATCTTCTCATAGATCAAAGCCCACAAGCAAAACAAGC
Source organism: Graphiurus murinus (assembly GCA_004027655.1). Taxonomy (NCBI): domain Eukaryota; kingdom Metazoa; phylum Chordata; class Mammalia; order Rodentia; family Gliridae; genus Graphiurus; species Graphiurus murinus. Next base: position 1,446 of record PVLC010046169.1, on the reverse strand, counting down.
CTTCACTCCCTACCCCTGATTTATGTCTAGCATACTCCTAAAGTTTTAGGAAGCAAGCAGCTCTCAGTTGGGAAGACCAGAAGTAACTGTATCCAAGCTAAGGCCTTGGGGTAAGGAGGAGACTGAGACCCAGGGCTGAGTGGGGGAGGGTCAGACGGGCTCACCTGCTTCACTGTGGCCACCATCCGGGCCATCAGCATGATGCTTGCAGTCTCAGGAGGGTAGTGAACACTCCTGGGAAAAGAGAAAATGAGTTTGGCCTAGAAATTCCCTCCCCAGGAGCTGAGCTGAGAAGCCTGGTCTGACTGCTACAGAGAAACTCTACCAATTCCATCAACTACCAAAGAGAGAGAGGCATGGGTGGGACTTGGGCAGATTTTGCACCCTTTTCTAGATTTTGCAACTCTTTCTGGGTATGTGTCAAGTGCTGAGGATGGTGGAGTAGCAGCCCAGATTAAAGGTGGGGACTGGCATGACTTCTGTTTAATCCTAAGAATGGAGGAAAAATCTAGGGGGTGGTAACTAAAGAAAGCTGGCAACATCTGCTGATCCCAGGCAGGGAGGTGAGGACAAAGGAAAGAAGAAAGGCAAAGACATACCTCCATGCCTCCTGCAGCTTATTGAGAGGATGCAGGGGGTCATCCTGGGAGGGTCCTGGGCACAGGACGCGGTGGTATTGCTCTGCAGCTGCCAGCTGACACTCTGCACTGCAGTACATCACCTGTTGGGTGGGGTGGAGGGCCTGGCCATGGGGTGGGAGGGTGGAAGCCCAGATACCCCAGGGTGTACTCACCTCTAACTGCATTCCTTCCAAAACAGCCCCTGAGCAGGAGCTCAGAGGTATTGTGTGGTGAGAAAGCAGAGAATGCTCTGGGGGCACGAGGGAGGGCACCTAACCCAGGCTTGTAGAGCCACAGCATAGCAAGTTTTTCAGGTAGAAGAGAGAGCCCTTGCCAAGCCCCCAAGAAGGTGGCATGCTCTCACCAAGCCCATTTTCTAGACAATGGAACTGGGACACAGAGAATGAAGCTGAAACAATTGCTGACTCCTCTCAATGTCTTACTCTACATTATGGCTCTCGGGGGCCCTGGCCAGGTCTGTCTGGGCTCCTGTCTCCCCAGTGTGGACTTCTAAGGTCTCCCTCGCCCCCTCCATTTCAGGCGCCCTCCCCAGGAATGCTCACCTGGCAGTGGGGACAGATCTGGTGGAGGTCCTTGCGCACACTGCATAGCTCTGGGTGAGGCAGAACCTGGCCTGGTTTCCCAGTCAGCCTCTGGGCATTCTCCTCTGCCTTCTCCAGCGCCCGAAGGCAGTGATCACAGGCTAAGGGTGAAGCCAGACATAGCAATGTAAGTGTCCCAAGAGCAGGGGTCACACCTGTCATTTCATAGCAGTATCCCCCAACTAGAATGGCTGACACACAGTAGGTACTCCATAAAAGTTTGG
>PVLC010046168.1:0-11537 GCA_004027655.1 Graphiurus murinus | reverse complement strand
ATCCCTTCATCCTTCTGGTAAACTAGCACCTAACTTTTAAGTTGCTTAAGGGTCTGCCCCTTTTCCACTCTTGATCCTCTTGATTTGAGGGATGGGCCAGAGACCCAAGTTGGCATAATTATACCCCCCACACTCTCAGCCATAATGGCCACATGCCCTGAGCTGATCTGATTAGAACAAATCTTAGGAATTTTGCAGAAGCAATTGGAAACACACACACACACACACACACACACACACACACACACACACACACGCTCATACCTCTTTTTCTTTTTCTCTGCAAACAGGAATGTGAAGTTGTAAGTTGGAGTTTACCAGTGTCAACCTGCCCTGCAAGGACACAGCCAATCAGAGTATGAGAAAAGAAAGAAATGGTCTTGAGTGACATCACTATAGACACCGAGGCTTTGTGACATTATCTGAGCCCCAGATCAAGCTGAGCATAAATAGAGTACCCCTCTGGACATTACTGTCCAGGGCAACGTGAATTGGGTTTTCTATTGATTGCTACTAGAGGAATCATAATTGATCCACCTGCTGGCTGGTGCTGTAGTTGCAGCTACAACATGTTCCGAGTATGTGGTAAGTGTGTGCAAGGTACTCTGAGGACAGGTGTGCCTGGCCAAATTGTGGAGCAAATACAGGTGAGCAAGATCACTGCTTTCTTCTTATCAGTAGCCCCTTCTTTTTAGCCCCATACCCTGCCCCATGCATCCTTCTTACCCTCCCCAGGCACTGGTCCTCTGTTCCATTTCTACCCTTCCAGCAGTCAATAGAGATTGACCTGAATAGTGAGGGCCAGGTGCCTTGGCATCCTGAAAAATCACCAGAGCCTTCTTTGGGGGATGTTTATCCCTGGACTTCCCACTCTGGGAATGCCATCTGGGAGGTCCAGGTGAGCCCTGGAACTGTTTGAGACTTACCTTCCAAAAAGAAAGGTGGAAATAATAACAACAACAGCAATAGTAATGACTGTACATTCTCTCGTGCATGAGCTACTGGTGAGAATCAAACAAGGTAGCAACAGGGGAGAGTGTGCTGTAAGCCACATGAAAAATAATGTTGCTAATCAACAGCTGAGGATGGGGTTTGACTGAGAAACTTCATTTTATAATGGGATCTTTGAAGAGGGAAACACCTTTGTTATCTACATGAATGAAGCTACAGTGGTGAAATGACAGCTTTGAATAAGGGCAGATACTTCAAGGTTAAGAACTCCTTCCTAGCCAGGTGTGGTGGCACACACTTGTCATCCCAGTACTTGGGAGGCTGAGACAGGAGGATTGCAGGTTCATGGCCAGCCTCAGCTACTTAGTGAGGCCCTCTGCAACTTAGTGAGAACTTGTTTCAAAAATAAAGAATAACAATAGGGCTGAGGGTATATCTCAGAGATAGAATGCCTCTGCAAAAAACTCTTCTCTAAATCTCCAGCTATCTTGTGTAGGCGCCTCCTCCCCTGACCTTGCAGCATCCTCATTCCCGGCTGGTAGTTAGATGCTGGAGGTCACTAGGTCATAAAAGGAGAACACTTTCTTCCCATTGGTGGGTATGTTTGCAGCACTCAGAAAGCCAGACATGGTGTGGAGGGAAAACGATGGACCAAATGAACAGCCTGTCTCCCCAGCCAGACGGAGAGTGTGGGTGGGAGCTGTCCTTCACTTTGAAGGTAAGAAAGAAACTAGAAAGAAGACTGATGTTAACGAAGGCTAAGAACTTGAAAACACAGGAAGAGTTGTCCTAAAAGAGTGGGCTAGTGGGGACTGAGCTCACCAGTTGGATCGGATCAGTGGCCAGATTTCTACCCGGCTGGGATGCTAGAATTCTGGTTTGAAGGGAAGTTGGGTGGGTGCAGTCAGAGTTCTGTCCAGCTCAGAGATGCTCAATAAATAGAGTCGCACAGAGATCCTGACCAGCATCATGTTTAGCCTGGGTGCAGTGGGGAAACGTAACATACACGCTCTTATACCTTCGAACACCTCACCAGCTGCGCGGCATGAGACAGAACAACATCCTTTTAGGGTAAGCGTCTCTTGTAGACTGTGTGTATTTCTGGGGAAACCGCTTACACCGTTATCTGATTATCTCCTTGCAAGGAGCACTTGAACAGCTTCCAAGTGTTTCCTCGAAGCAATCTTTTAGCTGGGTCTCTGTGAGATGAATCAAGCATGTTTTGGCCGAGCGCATCTAACTCCTGTTGGGAAGGATTTTCGGACAAACAGAGGAACTGGCGTGGTTGGCTTGGAGGAAACTATGGAGAATTGTCCTTCCACATCCTGTGACACAGCCGTGACCTATGCTTTTCTTTGTTCTTCTTTTTTTAAAAATTGAGATATAACGGATGCACAATAAAATCACAGATTTTCAACATCTCAGTTAAGTAAAGTGGGATATTTCTAGCATTTTACAAGCTTCCCTTATTCCCTTTTCTTGTCTCTACTCAAAACCCACCTTTTTTTTTTTTTGCTGTACTTGGGATTGAACTCAGGGGCATTCTACCTCCAAGCTATACCCCCAGCCCTATTTTTTTATTCTTTATTTTGAAACAGGGTCTCACTAAGTTGCGGAGTGCTTCACTAGGTAGCTGAAGCTGGCCGCAAACCCAGACCCTCCATTCTCAGCCTCCCAAATGCTGGGATTACAAGTGTGCGCCACCATGCCCGGCTTTTTTTTTTTCTTTCTATCACCATAGTTCAGTTTTGCCTGTTCTAGAACCTCATATAAATGGGAACATAGGGTGTGTCCTCTTTTATGTGTGATTTTTTTTTTCTTGCTCAAAATAGTTTTTGAGATTTACTTAAGTGTTTGCATGTACCAATAACTTTCTTTTTATTATTGAGTAGTTTTCCTTTGTCTGAATATGTCTGGATATATTCATCCTCTTGTTAATGAGCATTCGAGTGTTTCCAGTATTTGGTTATCATTGCTAAAGATGCTATGAGCATTTTTTACAAGTCTCCAGGCGTTGGCTCTCACAGAGCAAGACACAAAAGCGATGGGTGGAAAAACTAACGAGAATTGAGTGGACTCACACAAATTGTCAGTTTTCACTAGGGTGTCAAGGCAATTTACATAAAAAGACGGTCTTTTCAACCAACCATACTGGAATAATTTGATATTCTTATGAAAAGCAAAACCACAGTCACTACTTTATGCCACATGCAATATGCCATTCAGATATAACATAGACACAGTTGGGCGCAGAGGTACGTGGCTGTAATCCCAGTACTTGGGAGGCTGAGAGAGGAGGATCTCAGGTTTGAGGCCAGCATGTGATGACTTAGCAAGACCCTGTTTCAAAATAAAAAGTAAAAAGGGCTATGGGTATATCTCAGATGTAGAATACCTCTGAGTTCAATACACACACACAGAGAGAGAGAGAGAGAGAGAGAGAGAGAGAGAGAGAGAGAGAGAGAGAGAGAGAGAACATAGATACAAATAGAAAAACTAAAATTATAAAGCATCTAGTGAAAAATATAGGAGAAAATCTTTATAAATATGGGCGAAGATTTCCTAGATTGCAAAAGGATAATAAAGGAGGAAATAGAGAAATTGGGCTTTATCAAAATTAAAAATGCACCCCTTTGAAAGGCACTGTTGAGAAAATAAGAAAGCCACAGATGGAGAAAAGCTATGTGTGTTTTGTATGACAAAGGACTAGTATTCAGAATATATTATAAATTCCTCAAGTCAATAATAAAAAGCAACAACCCAGTTTTAAAAATAGGTGAAAGACATGAATGGGTCCTTCACAAAAGAGAGCTGAAGGGATGGTAGAAATACCCGTGAAAAGGTGCTGAGCATCCTTAGTTGGTGGGGAGACCACACCCAAACCACAGCGAGGTTCACCCAAGCTGGAGCTGGTGCCAGAAAGAAGCAAAGGTCCAAAAGGGAGGGGACCTGTGAGCCGCTCTTGCTCTGACTCTTGGCAGCAGAACTAGCTGGGCACAAGGCACAAAGGCTTCTTTATTGTTTTTTTTTTTTTCTTGCACTAATACCGCAGGATTCCAATTTGTACCACAGCATCGATGGCAGTGAGAATTCTGTTCGTGGCTCCTACACAAAGGATTCCTTGTGGACAAAGTAAAGGATGTGATGTCCTGGCTTTTTCTCATGAGGAACCTGAAGATAACAAAGAATATCTTACTAGGAAAGAAAGTCCCTGGCTTGAACTCTTCTCAGAAATGCGGTTTTCCCTGAAAACTTCATTAATTTATACGCTTCCTCCGTTGATGGCACAATGTCTACTCTGAAGATATGAAAGGGTTAGTTCACTTTCCAACATGCCTTACCTTCTTCCTGGAAGGAGGGAACTCACCTTGTATCACGTGAACTCTGTCCTCTCCACTTCCCTGTCAAGTCTAGTGCCATGTTCTCAGAGTTCTTCTAGAAATCATTGCTGGACAGGAGGTAAAAGAACAGAATGTTCAGCTTAGAAAAGAGAAATCTCTCTCTCTCTTCTCTCTTCTCCCTCTCCTCTCTCGCTGTATTTATCTGTGGTGTGTGTGTGTGTGTGTGTGTGTGTGTGTGTGTGTGTGTGTGTGTTGTAGCCCAAGAGTAATTAAAGAGCTATAGTGTAGAAGAGTAGACATTACATTTATCCTGTGTGGTCCCCAAAGTACAATTCAGACCCATGGAGGTAGGCTACCGGCAAGTCTGTTTCTGCTTAAGCAACAGCTCTCTCTAGAAATCGAAGCAGCAGTGACTGAGCTCTGTGTCCCTGGAGGTGGCAGGTGGACAGGTATTTATGAGACTGTTGTGGGAGGCATCCACGGAGCACTGGGCGATCCATCTGAAATTCTTCTCAGATCCTTGGCACATCAGATAACACCCTCCAAAGGCAGACCACGTGGTGTGGGCGCCCAAAAGCAAGGGTCACTGTCTGCTGCCTACTGTCAGGATGTAACTCTTAGAGCAGTGGGGTAGGTGCCACTCAAAATATAACTTTTGGAAATGAGACTGTAAGAGGTTGTTGTACATTTGCCTTCTCTGAAGATACCTCTGGTTTGGAAACAGCCCAGTGGTCAGCCTGGGGTCAGCATGCTGGACCATCCTGCCAGGGGGGGGTTAAACAACAAACACTGAACACAGGCACAACTACAGAGGGATGCAGTTGATTTCCTTGGCACGCCCGTGAGCTCCATAGGAAACACGAGAGAGTTCTTCAAAGCGGCACTTTGAACGCGTATCCAGCCAGGAAATCGCTGGGTGATGTGCCTCACAGCCAGTGATTATTCAAAGGTCAGCCTCTCACTCTACAGCTATGGCGCTTGTGTCTAGGCAAAGGATGTTTTATTTCTTAGAGAAAAGCATTTCTGAGACTTCCGGAAGCTCCGATCCAGGCTGTCTCCACTAGAGAAGACATTGCATTCCATGGGCAAGACGTGTTGTCACAGAGACCCAGCAGGGCTCAGGTCTGGCTGGTGGGCACCCCAGCTGGATGGTTTTATCCACCCTGCCTTTGCCTCTCCACTCCCGTGTGTGTGTGTGTGTGTGTGTGTGTGTGTGTGTGACTAAAGAGTAATAGTGTAGAAGAACAGACATTATGTTTATCCTGTGTGGTCCCCAAAGCACCACTCAGACCCATGGAGGTAGTCTACAGGCAAGAGTGTTTCTACTCAAACAACAGATCTCTCTAGAAATCCCTTGAGCAGTAACTGGCTTCTGCACCCCATTTGTCAGCGGGCGCGATGACATGTCCCTTCCGGAGGTCTCCACCTGCGTGGCACATGCTCACAGCTGGGCAGCTGCTGGAGCCAGCTGTGTCCAAACACCTAGGTGACTGCCTACTTTGTGGGATTGAGGGCACTGAAGATGTCATCTGTGGTCCTTTTTTAGGGGGAACAGAGCCTGCCTGCCCTGCAAGAGGGATCTAAGCTGATAGATTCTTCTGTATGAGAGGGTACACTGAGAAATCCCCATCCAGATTTCTATAATGAAGGAGACGAGAGCCTTCCCTGGACAGCTGACTTCAGTAAGGAGGAAAAGACCCACAGAGGCAGGCTATGGCAAGTCTGTGTCTGCTCCAACAGATCTCTCTAGAAATGGAGCAAGCAGTTACTGAGTTCTTCATCAGGGCAGGTGACAGGGTTGCCAGAGAGACTGGGGCGAAGACAAGGACCTGGAGAGGAGTGCTGGGGATGACATGCCGGTCAGTCCTGAGAGTCCGTACTAACAAAGGCAGACACTGGGCAGCCTTAGCATGGAGTGCCCAGAATAACTCTCCTTTACTAGTTAAAAATCTCTGGGTTGGACGAGAATTCAGGGATGTATTTATTTGTCTTCAGTCTGCACCGTTGTGGCATGGGAGGCTGCATGCTCCCCACCCCCATCAAACAAACATTTCCCTCTTCCCCAGTATTGCCCTTCTCTTCATGGATTCTCCTCCTCCATTCTCAGTTGGGGGCTTTGGGTAGTGGTGTAGCATGTGACCCAAGCCTGGGACAACCAACCCGGCAGGATTTTCTGGCCACAGCGACGGGTACAGGTTGGCAGAGACAATAATGTGCAAAGACATTTTTGCTGGGAGTGCTGCATGAACCGGAAAGAAGGTAAAGCTGGAATTTTTCAGCTGTAGAGAAACTACCAGGAGCCTGAGACCCAAGCCAGGACAGGGCAGACAGAGCTGGAAAGAACAGAGGCTTGGTGAGATTGCTTCCACTCGGAATCCTGCAGAGCCTGAAGCCTGATCCGCCACTGGACTTTTAAATTCTTTGTTTTTAAATATGTCCAGTTTGAAGCATCTGTTGCTTGCACCCCAGAAGCTCTGACTGCATCAGGTCTCTGCAGCTGATGGACGGACGGGGCAGGAGCAGATGGAGCAGGGGTAATGCAGGCATAGAAGACGCGGGATGTCATTTGAGTTGCCCTGCATTCTCCCCATACGTTCTTGCCCTTATAGTTCTTCTCTGTAAGGAAGAACTTTCAGCAGAGCTATCTGAGGAGGGTGCAAGCGCCATCAGGACAAATGCCTTTTCAGAGGCAGGATTTGCAATTTCCACAGGATAATCTCTTGGAAGGAACAGTATAGAATACATTCAAGCATCCAATGGGAGATTGAATCGGGCGGCTCTTTAAATCTATGTGTTTCAAAGTCCCTTGATGACTACAGTGAGGAAGCCACACACCTTTTCAAATTCCCTCTCCGCGTATCTCTAATACAAACAAGAAATTGTAGACATAATGCAGCACAAGGATTCCAGTTCTGTGATACCAGTAGCAGACCCTGGTGTGGGCAGGACCGTCACAACTACGTCTCCACCAGCCATATAACCTTCGCTCACTCCTCTGCATAAGTTGTTGCCTCCCATCTTCCCCAGGACAGAGGTGACTGTGAATTCTGGCATCCAGCACACACAACTGTGCACAGGGTATGTGCCGTTAGTGTTTACAGGTAAATGATGTCTCAGTACCAGGGGACCTGGCGGTCTCAGATGTGTGTCATCTGAGTCCACTGGGCTGACGATGGGCTTTCCTATCCCACTTTGCCAACACATGGGAGTCCAGGTGTGCTTAGAGTAGCTGCTGGGCCCAAGACACAGAGGGGGCAGAGCCATGCCTTCTGCCTCCAAGCCTCCCCTCTCTGCCTGCACCTGACGTCCCAGACACCTGACAAAATCCGAGATACGTGGTGTGGTTGCCCATTCAGTTGTTCACCAAGCACCCACGGTGTGCTGGGCACGGGGTGTGCACTGGAGGGCAAAGCAGACGCTGTTCTCGAGTGAGGGGCTTCCAGTAAGGCACCCTTCCACACACCGCCTGCTGTGTTTGGCTCCTGTGTCCAGGGCTTGGCCCCCGAGCCGCAGAGGTAGGGCTTTGGGAAGTCACTTGGATCATGAGGGCTCAGATCATAACTGAATGGACTATTGGGAGGTGGTAGAAACAGCTGAGAGAGAGGGTCGCTGGGGGCATGTCCTTGGGGACTGTATTTTGTCTCCAGCATCTACATATACCGACCCTGCTCTGTGTCCTGGCTGCCAGGAGTTGAGAAGCTCTGCTCCCCTGCCACCCCCCAACCATGATACTCTGCTGAGCACAGGCCCAGAATCAGTGGAGCCAGGTGACCCTGGACTGAAACCTCTGCACCTGTCAACCAAAAGAAACCCTTCTTCCTCTAAGTTGCTTTTCTCCTGGATTTGTCACTGTGATGGAAAGCTGACAACCTGGACCCCTCTCTGCTGGCCCTCTCTCCCCAGATGTGTTGACTCTACACTGGAGAGCTGTCAGGTGTTTCCTTGGAGACAGGGTCTGTCCCACTCTTGCAGATGGCAAAGCCCGGCTCGGCTCGGAAGGTCTTTCTATTGTCCAAGATTGGAAGACACCCTCTCAATCCCAGGAACCAGCTTCTAATCATTCCTCCCAGGCTCACAAAATACTGGCTGGGTAGGTCTCTCCTAAAATCCAGGAGGGGCCTGGGCTCCCCAGGAACAATTTGTGTGTGTGTGTGTGTGTGTGTGTGTGTGTGTGTGTGTCACTGGGGATTAACCCAGGGGCCTTCCACTCCAGTTCCCGCCCAGCCTTATTTATTTATTTATTTATTTATTTATTTATGAAACAGGGTCTTGCTAGGTTGCTGAGAATCTCCATGAGTAGCTGAGGTTGTCCTCAAACAAGCAATCTTCCTGTCTCAGCCTCCCAAGTACTAGGATTACAGGCATGCATGTGCCCAGGAATAAATTCATGATTTTGATGTAGTTTTGCATTTTAAACATCCATTTGTTTTAAATTAGTGAAGCCCAGTTCAAATTCTAAGAGACCTATGCATAACCTTGGCAGGCAAGGTTATGAAAGCAAAGGCAAGCCCTAGCTGCTCTGGCTGGAGGTCGCCACCCCCAGGCCACAGCGATGGAGGAATTTTTGGCAGTGAACAGTCCGGAGGACCAGGCTCCGCGTTCTACCTGCTGCTCAGCTGCCTGCATGCTGTGTCAGCGCCAGCGACCCTGGCCACCTACTGCTGGAAGACTGGGGTGTGCCAGGAGCCCCCCTTTCCCCCAACACTTCAGAGCTCAGCAACCCCCAAACTACTGGGGCAGGGGAGGTGACGGTGGGAGAAAGGGAATCTCATCCCCAGTCGCCATCTGGGACTGCTGGCACGGGCTCGCCTTTGCTCTCGGTCTGTGCAAAGGTTCTGGTACCTGGCTGCTACCTCCTGAAAGCAAAGGGAAGCCTGCGAGTGATCTCCGGGGAACTTCCTAGGAACTGGAAGAGAAAGGAAAAAGAAAAAGAAAAAAGAAAAAATCAGGTTGGAGGAGGGCAAGGAAGAAGGAAGGAGGGAGCGTTCCCTGGCAGGGGCAGATGTGCCAGGACTGCCCAGAACCCAACACAGTCCCGGAGTACACTCCATGCCCACGTGCGTGCGTGCGCGAGGGGACGAGGCTGGAGACGGGGAGTCGGAGGCAGAGCCGGGAGCCGCTGAGGGGCCGCAGGCGGAGCCCCCGCGAGCGCGCTGCCGGGGCGCGGAGCCCAGGGGCCGCCCACTGGCCCGGGAGCCGCCGAGCCCGCAGGGAGGCGGCGGGGCTTCCCCGGCTTCCCCTCCCCGGGCCCAGGGCGCCCAGGCGGCGTCCAGCGCGAGCGAGCCCGGAGTCCCCGGGGCGCCTCTGCTCGGCGCGCGCACGCACGCGGGGTCCCCAGCGGCGGGTGCAGCGGAGCCCCGGGCCGAGGCGGGAGGTGGGGCTGAGCCCGCCCCCTCCCGCGCCCGCCTCCCGCCCCCGCCCGCGGCCTGGAGCGCGCCTCCCTCGCCGCCCTGGCTTGGCTAGCCGGCGCCGGCCGAGCTGCGGGAGCCGCGGAGATCGCCAGCCGCCGCCGCCTCTGCGGGAGCTGCTCCGGCTGCACCATGCGGGAGCTGGCTATCGAGATCGGGGTGCGAGCCCTGCTCTTCGGGGTCTTCGTGTAAGTAGTGGCGCGCCGGGGGCGGGGCGCAGCGACGCGGGGACCCACCGATCCAGCCCTCTCTGCGCCCTAACTTTGTTTGCGCCGCTGCATCCCGCCGCGGCCTGGGTTCGAGGTCCCCTCCTCGCCTGGTGCCCAGCTCCTCTCCTTCCTGGGACCCTCTCCGCAGGGCGACCCTGGCGGGAGACCCGCTTCCGCCGCCCCTGCGGCGCCGGGGAGCAGGTCCCGCCGCTCGGGCCCCCTGGCGGGCGCCTTTCGCTGGCTCCGCGACACCTGTCCGGGGTGTCCGGGGGATTTAGGTTGCACCCTGGCCCGCGCCCTCGGGAAGTTTCGAGGCCGACGTTGGCGGTCTTTGCTCCGGGCCCCGTCTCCGCTGCCCCCTGCCGCGTCCGAGGCCAAGCTCGGTTTCCTGCGGTGGCCGGGACTCCAGCGCCCGCCGTCCTGCCGAGCGCCTTCCCCGGAGGCGTTTGCGGTACTTCTCCCGCTGGAAAACTGTTGCCGCGGAGGCTGGGGAAGTCTGGCTGCAGCCCGGGTGGGGGCTGGAAGCACCCCGGGGCTCCGCTCTCAGCGGATTTCTGCTTTGGGTGCAGGGCTGAGGTCCTTTGGGGGCAGCTGTGAAATGTCCAGGTGGCTCCCAGCGGCTGGCACCTGAGGACAGTGATATTGGGAAGACGAGGGGGCCGCTGGCGCAGATGTGTGAGCTTCCTTGGAGCACCCTGGACCCGCCGCTCACCCTCTAGGGCCCAAGCAGCAGGGAGCTGTCGCTTCTTTCCCTTTCAGATGCCAGCCCAGACACTAGCTCAGATTCACCCGGCAGCCCTCTGGGGCTCCTGACACTTGGGGGCTCACATCTGCACTTGTCCCTCCATTAGTGGGTCCGATTCTCTCTCTTCTTGGGCCCGTGGGGATTTTCTGAGACGTTTTAAATATTAAAGTTGTATGAACTTTCCGGATTTGCTGGCTTGGGGGGAGCGGGACAGAGAAGCCCCCTCTCTGGATTTCTGTCCCAAATGGAATTTATCTGTGGCAGGTGTGCTGTGTCAAAGATGACTTCTGTTCCTGCAGCCCAGGGTACACAGGTGGAAAGAAATGCCCTTTTTTTTGCATGTGTTTCTTTACCAGGGATTAAATCCATCCAGAGTGTTTATTCACACCATCAGAAAAGGCCGTGAGCTCCCCCAGATGCAGGCAAGCCCCCCTCTCCCGCCTTCTGACTGAACACTAGTGTTATTCACTGGGAAGAAGGCAGGAGGACCTCAGTTGGGTCTTGATGCGTTTGGGGAAACAAAGCCCTCCCCCCTCCTCTTACTTTATTTTTCTACCTTTGGAATAAACTGGTAATTACTGGGTGATCAGATGGAGACAACTTCCACTAGGGCAGTTGTGGCTCAAACCCCATTAAATTATTATGCGAAAGAAATGATAAAATAGTGTTCCATGTACCATAGAATTGAACATTTGTTGAGTGAATGTTTATATGAAAAAAAAATGCTGAAGTAAAGTGAAATAGGCAGTTAGGTAACCTGCTTTGATTGCTGCTAGGAATTCTATAATAAAAAAAAAGACCAATGATGTGTAAATATTTATAATATTTTCAAGTTTCCCTTCAAATAGTCCTCCAACCGTTTATGAGATCTTTACAAATATGC
>PVLC010046167.1:0-11531 GCA_004027655.1 Graphiurus murinus | reverse complement strand
AATCCAGACTCAGAGTCCTGTGGTCTCATTTACCTGCAGGTGGACTGTCAGTTCCTATTTTCCAATGAGCATAGATGATGGTTGCTTCTGGTAGGAAAGAAATATTTCTCTGTATTCTACTAAAAACAGAAATTATTCCAAGTGCAATGCTATAATGTGTTGGAAATTAGAAATAATAAGAAGGCATTGTTGGGAAGATTTTCTAAGGGATGTACACCCTTAGTTTATGCTTTCTGCTGCTGCAGCTTCTCCACATAAGTTTCAAGAGACATTATCATAATATAACATTTAAAAAGTCCCACAAGTTAGAATCTGAGAATCTCAAATCCCAGTTCAAAAAACTGTGTTATTTTCCTCCTTGAACCCCCTTCCCTAATAAAAGCCACTCATGTTGAATTTTTAGTTTATTCAGACAGAATGTTCTGAGCAAGCCTACATCCCAACCATTTTGTTTTTGTTGTTATCTCTCTTTCTGTAGCATCAACATCAGACATAAGAAATGTTGGTTTCTGAAGAAATATATTACATGTTGGACCAAGTAGAAAACAGAGATAAAAAGGGCTGATGTGGAGCTCAGAGGCAGAATGCCCATAATCTCAGCATTTGGGAGGCAGAGACTGGAGGATTTGGGTTCGTGGCCAGCCTCAGCTACCTAGTGAGGCACTCCGCAACTTAGTGAGACCCTGTTTCAAAATAAAGAAGAAAAAATAGGACTGGGAGTGTATCTTGGAAAAATAAGGGAGGAAGAGGAGGAGGAGGAGGAGGAGGAGGAGGAGAAGGAGGAGGAAGAGAGAGCGGAAAAGGGGGGAAGGGGAAGGAGAAAGAGAGCAAATATATACCCTTTAGGGTAAAAAGCAAAACTAACAGATAAAAAAAAAAAACGCTGAAAATTCACCCAGCTCTCTTTCAATATTGGGCATAAAGCACAGAACCACCTGGGAGAGAGCCAAGGTTTGGATGTCATATTTCAAGACTGAGATTTTTGGGCCTGTGCTCAGAAGTCTTCATGTTCTTCTTAACAGCACAATTTGTTAAGAGAAACAAATTTGTTAAGAGAAAGAAATTTGGCAAGCAGTATTGGTATATAAAAATATGCCCCATGAAGATCTTAATAAACTTCTACCAGAACTAAAGTATTGGTAGAATTTGGTTTTGTATTTGAAGGCTTATTTTACATCAAAGCCCTTAGAATGAATGATGACACCTGAATCTATCTAATGAGCTTTTGACCAGGGTCCAAGTCAATTCCCTGACACAACTATCTTTGCTTCTATGTATTTACTATATATTAAATAAAAATAGGCTTAATTATCTCTGAAACAGTTGATTTTAATTTACTTTAATATTAAACTATTTTTGACTTTCAGCAAAAATCCACATTTCTTTGACATTTTATAATATTTTTAGTGGATTTGGGCTCTGTGGGGGTCTAGTTGTACATTCTCAGTCCAGTCTAGTTTGTGCTTTCTGTTTTGTGGGGAGTTCTAAGTGATTTTTATTAATTTTAAAATACTTTTACGCGTTTTTTAATTTTCTTACAATGATCCTAACAGAATTTATTGAATTATAATCTTAATTAAAAAACATACTTCTTAGCATAATGTTCTCTAGTTCCAGCATTATGCTAAACCAGCCAGTCTCAGAAAGTCAAGGGTCATGTGTTTTCTCTCATATGTGGAAGCTACAGAGGAAATAGGATAGAAAAGAGACTTCATGATAATAGGGAGAGACATCAGTAGAATAGTAGAAGGGGAGCTGGAGAGGGGGAAAGGAGGGAAGAAAAAGGAAGCTTGAGGAAAGAAACAGAGGAAATAATATTATGTTCATATATGAAGGTATATGAAGTATATACTTACTAGTATGTATGGGGAGAAAGGAGAAGTATAGCAGGATAGGGTGTGGAAGGAAACAAATTTCACAATGATGTATAATTACAGTTCACCAATAAATTGTTTTGTTGTGATGGGATTGAACCCAGACCCTCTAGTTTTCTAGGCAAATGCTCTACTGATGAGCTACAACCCCAGTCCTTGCACCAATATAATTCTACAAAAGAAAAAAAAAAAGTGCGTACTTCTTCTTCAGAGACTTCTCGACTATGTAAAGTCAAACCATGAATTATGTAGTACATATAACATTTTCTAGGACTTTAATATTTTAATGATTGGGAAGTATATCATCATGAAAGGAAGGAAGGAGCTTTGCCAAGCACACTCTCTCCTGTGATATATCTCAGCTGAGAAAGCTGCAGACTAATTAGACACACAGCATATGCCTCCCTACGGTTTCATTTACCCTATATTGGTTTCTGTTCTTTAGTCGGAACTTGCTAGGCTCACTCTTTTGCAGTTAAACTTTTTCTTTTGAAGAAATTGCTTTTAATTGCAAGATTGTAAAAGGGGAACAAAGAAACCTTACCTGTGTCAAGTCATACAAAACTGCAGCAGGTGGTGAGAGCACAGGGTGGGCAGCTTCATGTACTGTGGCTTTTGCCAAGGTCTCTGAGTGCAATCCTGCTGAACTAAACTGCAATTCTTGTGTCAGCCCTGTCCTGTAGTGCAAATCAATCATCAAGTCCCCTTTGAGATCTTGCGGACATTTAAGATTCCAAAGCTTGAATCTCACATACATTTACAGAAAAGGCAGGGAGAGCAGCCACTCTCCACTCTGGCACTCAGGCCCAGCATGATAGGCAATAATGACCTGCCAGGAATGGAGGCTGTGTATCCTCACACTGGGAAATATCCTGAGGGACTTTCTTTATGAATTTGAAAAAAAAAAAGATTCAGCGGTCTAAGGCAAGAAACCATGCACACAATTTCAGAAGTACATAGCAATCTTTTAAAAAATTTTTCAGGGGATATCATCACCTTGGTGTGTTTTCATGTGCTCTTTTAAAAAATTATAAAAATGAAAAGGATGGCCTGAAACCATCTCTAGTCTGCAAAGGAAAGTCATCTCTTTTTTGAGGTTTGTGGTTTAGTCAGTCGTTTATCTTTACACCTTAGTAGGGTGTTCTTTGCTTTTTAAACAGTCATTGATTTCGTTTTCTTTTTTGCCCATTCATAATGTGATAACCACTGAATGGTTGGTATGTGTGCATCAGTTTCTGTGCAGAACTTGATAGAATCCATTCGGAGGCTAAAAATAATAGACTTTCATATTTGGGGAGTATTCTGATGGCCTTCAACACTCTGGAACAATGGTAGTTAATTTTTCTTTTGGTTTTTATACTTTTATTGGTGCATTGTAAAATACATGTCATAGTGAGATTCTAAGTGATACAAACATACATGCACGCATCATTTTGTGTGTTTCCTTCCTATCCCACCTCTGCATCTACCCCTCCTTGTACATGTTAGTGGCATTAGGAACGATACCTTGATATATGAACATAACATAATTTGAATTGCTTCCTTTTTCAATCATCTTTTTTTTTCTCCTTTCTCTCTTCCTCCCTCCCACCACTCCTTTCCACTACTCTACTAGTCTTTCTCCCACTTTTTGGAAGTTCCTTTTGTTTCCTACTTTCTCTATAGCTTCCACATAGAAGAAAATACATACCATCCTTGACTTTTTGAGACTGGCTGATCTCACTTAATAAATTTTTTGGTGTTATGGCTGACTAGCAAAATAGCCCCTCCCAGGAAAATTCACATATACCTATAAGATAAAAACTTGAGTTTAAATGTAGAGGATTCACAGATTTCCTGATGTTCAGTGTTCCAGGTTGGGTCGGGATGAGGAAATCTGGCTCTAGGAAAGAATTTAGCATGCAGGATATTTATCAGGGAGTGGCACCCATGGACGTGAGGGCAGGGATGAAAGCTGGAGCAGAGGGAAATGTGGAGCAATGATGTAGAACCAAAAGAGCCGCCAGCAATCTTAGCCACACAGGAGTGGTAATACTCAGGAGCCGGTATGGCCCTTTGGAGTTATCTTAGTAGGACCCTCTACCACTGATTCACCATTGAGGAGACAGTGCAGGAAGGGGTGCTATTTAGGCCACTCTACAGGACAAGCATGCTCTGAAAGTCCCTTTATTGAGCTGGGGCAGCAAGTTCTTCTACAAATGCAATGTGGGTGACATACCACAGTGTCTACTAAACCCAGGTCATTGGTGGACCTTCTTAACTTTCCCAAATTTGAGTCACAGAAGCAACATTCTGACTTCATATCTGAAACTGAATTCAAAGAGCAATTAGGGGAAAAAACAATTTGATTGATATAGTTTATGCTCAGTTACACAATAACTTACTTTAGAAGTGGTTTGCTGAGCAAATGCTTAATTTGTACTTTGACTCTTGCACTCAACAGAATTATAACACATGTATTATCATTTAGTGAATGGTTTAAATCAGATATTAAAATAACAAGAGAATTGTTGGAATGTAAAAAAGAGCTGACCACCACTATCAGTCTTGGTGAATCCAAAAGGTTTCATTAGTGCAGGTCAATGACTCATAGGTGAGAGCAAAACTAGGAATAAATAGAAATAAAATAGATGACATTGTTGCACTCCTTATCACAAAGAAAATTAACTGAAATAAAAAAAGAAAGACAATAGTAACATACTTTTCACTTAAGAGAGTAATAAAAGTAACTCCTCATTGTCAGTGATATTCATCTTTCATCAGCTTAGGTTGTCATTGAAATATTTTTATGCCAAAATCAAATTATGCAAGCGAGTATTATTTTTAGTATGCCAGAGTTAATTCCCCAAAATGTCTTTGTTCAGTAAGGCCCTAAAGGGATAAATGATAGCCTGGCAAGTTTTCAATAAATAATGACAGTTTATCAGTAAAAGAGGTTTATTTTCAAGAGATGAAAACTAGATACAGCAGTAACTTTAATTTCCAAACCCTTGACAGAATAGCATTGGTAGGGCAAATTAGTTTGTATGGGAGCCACAGGGTATGATCACCAAGCAAAGAGGCATCTGACTTAACACATGTTGCTTTTAAAGTAGTGTGGCACATTCAGGGAGAGTTGCATTAAGCAAGTATCGAGAAATAGGTTGAGAACTCTGGGGGAAAAGGCCAAGTTTGCTTGGGCAGAGGTGTCTGCTTTCACCAGGTTAGACTCTTCTGGGCTAGGGAATATGTGTGGCAAGTTTCAGAAAAAGGGAACTGGTGAGCGAGTGGACAATGTGGCGTACTGGGAAAACTTATGTAGTTTGGGATCAAAATAACCATCCAGAATTATAATCCTTACAAGTTGTATGACTTTTAGTAAATATCTCTGAACCTCATCTTCCTTGATAATAAAAGTGGGAATGTCAGAACCTAATAATCATACCTTAAAATTGATAGGGATCAAACATGATAAATATGAGGGTGTTTTGAAAATTTAAAGGTGCTATTCACTTAGTAATAGTAGTAGTAGTAGCATAGTACTTATTCACTTAGTAAATATTTTTTGCAGCAAATTAGTTACCAAGGGGAAGACAAATAAGATGTGATTCATTCCCTGTCATGGCTCACACATGCCATCAAGAAAAACAACATGTGAGCTTGTGTCAAGAGCAAGAGATAGAAAAGTAAGCAGAGATTGCTATAAGTAAATGAATGGATGAACGCATGCATGCAAAAAGGACAATCATGTAATCCAGTTTCAGTTACAAGAAAGCCTTCCGGGAAGAATCTGTTCTGCAAACCTAAGTCATGCATCTGATAAAAAAGCAGCAATAGAAAGGAGGGAATTTCAAGCCCAGGGGGTGACGAGAAAATGGTAAACATAAAATGCTCAACAAGAACTGGAAAAAACTGAGGCTGGCTGATCTCATGTAGCATCATTTTCTCTAGCTCCATCTAAGAGATTTATACAATAGTGGAAGGAGATTAGGGGAGGAAATCAGCGGGAGCAAAAGGAGGATTAAGAAGGAAACAATTCAAATGATATTATTGCAATATATGAAGGTATTACTACCAATATCACTAACATGTAAAGGCGAGAGGAGGACTTAATGGAGCAGGGTGTGGAAAGAAATAAACTAAAATTAAGAAAACAAAAAGATCTATAGTTTTAATACACTATTGTCCAACTTCATATGACATTGACGGAGGTGCCAACTAGATGCCATAGCAGAAGTGAAGACAGATGTGTGCTACGGCATTGATAGGACTTGAGTGTGCCTCTGTAAGGTTCATTTGCTGAAGGCTTGGTCTGCAGTGTGGCAGTGTTGAGAGGTATCAGGACCTAAGAGCAAGGTAATAGGTCTAGGAGTTCTGCTCTTGGCAGGGATTAATGCTGGCCTCATGGAATGAGTTAATTTTCATGAAAGTGGGCTGTTAAAAGCAAGTTTAACTATCTCATATTTCTCTTTTGCTTCTTGTTTTCCAATGTGACCTCTCCCTCTCACATATACGTGGGCCATGATGCCATTTGTCATGCTGTGATGTTGCCAGAAAGCCCCTCACCAGAGCTGAGCAGACACAGGTGCCATGCTCCTTAACTTCCAAAACTGTCGGCTAAATAAACTTTTTTTTTTTTGGTACTGGAGATTGAACTCAGGGGCATTCTACCTCGAGCTACACCCCCAGCCCTATTTTTTATTCACTAAGTTGCAGAGTGCCTCACTAGGTAGCTGAGGCTGGCCGCGGACCCAGATCCTCCTGCCTCAACCTCCCTAATGCTGGGATTACAAGCGGGTGCCACCATGCCCAGCTATAAATTGATATTTTTACATGAACTAATTTGCGATGTATTTTATCACTTATGAGGCAAATGCTTCAAATCAAATTCTTGATTTTTGTGCCCAAACCATCTATCAAGTTGTTCAAATGAGAAACCTGGGAATCATCTCTATTCTTCATTCCCTTTATTTTTACATCTTTTCAGTTCTACCACCAAAATATTATTTCAACTCATTTCATGTAACATGCTCAATGTTTTACTCTCAGTCATCCTACACTATTACTACTTCTTTTCTGCCTCCAAGGTGGTGCAGAAATCTCTTCATTGTTTCTCTTATTTCCATACTTGTTTACTTCTAATATTTTCTAGATAGCCGCTTACTAATTTTTAAAACTTGTTTTCTTTCCTGCCTGAAAATCAATAGTGTCTTGTTATACTTATCCTGTTCTATTGTCTCATTACAATTTGGCCTCTGATAATTTCTCCATTATTATCCTGTTTATAACTTCCTTTACTTCCTCTATACTAAAAGTCCTTTCCTGATTTATATTCTTTCTATTTTTCCTCTTTTGACTTGGATGCTATTTTTAGAGAGTGATTTTCATCCTTTAAGTCATAGTTTTGATGTCACCTCCTAAAATAAATTTCTAAAAATACTAAAATTCAAAATAAGTTCTTCTCCTTAGTTTCACAGTGCCTCACACCCTTTTCAGTTGATTTAAAATAGTATACAATTATTTACTTCTTTCTTTTACATGTTTTTCTTATTTTTCTTTTTACATTATCTTTTCTTTTTATATATTCTTTTCCTTTAAATGGCTATTTATTATACACCTTCTCCACAGAATTAAAATCTCCATGAAAGGAACATATCTTCTGAATTTACTTCTTTATACCCAGTGTCTAGGAGAAATAAATAATAATGCTTGCTCTATTGTATTCACTAATTTATTTATCTTTGTAGACATGTTTGTCTACAGAAAAGAAAGCCTATTTATAAATATGTTATTTAACTATCCAATCAAAATATTTCATACTCTATTTTGAACATTTAAAAAATTAGGTTGTGAACATTTCACAAAATTTGTTTCTTAGTTAATGATATAGTACATTCAAAGTTATGTCTTTTTGGTTAACTGCTCAGAAGTTATGAAAATAAACTTAAATTACAAAAAACAAGTGGATAGTGCTTTGTCTTTTGCAACTATGTGGGCTTAAAAGCTTAAAAATATCTACATAAGATTTATCTGGCTGGTTCAATTGTATGTTATTGTTATTTCACCCTTTCTTCCATCTAAGGAAAATAATCAATTTCATTTGAAAGAAGTATTAACTATAGTAGAATTTAGTGCAAAACCGAACACAAATAACAAAAATAAAACAAAACAAAAAAGGCTATTTTTAATAAGCCATGAGATTGTGTGATTAAAATGCAATATATTTTAGTAATTCATTGGAGCCTCTCATTTGACAATTTGACAATCCTCTAGACTTCAATTATAATGCTGCAATAGTCAGAGAAATAGAAACAATAAATAGGATATAAAATATATATTAGCTGATTTATTTTGAGAAATTTGCTTACACAATTATGGTGGCAGAGAAGCCCCAGAATCTGCTTGCTCTCTTCCAGTTGAAGACTCAAGAAAGTCAGTGGTGTAAATTTCAAGTGGTACATGTCACAAGTCCTGATAACCAGGAAACCAAAGATGTAAATTCCAGTACAAAGACATAAAAATAGATGAGATATCCCAGCTCAAGTAGTGATGCAGAAAAAAAGTAATGAGGGCCAGGCATGGTAGTAATTACAAGTAACACTTGTAATCCCAGTACTTGGGAGGCTGAGACAGGAGGATTGCAGGTTTTCGGCCAACCTTAGCTACTTAGTGAGGCCCTCTGCAACATAGTGAGACCATGATTCAAAATAAAGAATAAAAAATAGGAATGGGGGTGTAGCTTGGAAATAGAATGCCCCTGGGTTCAATCCCCAGTACTGCAAGAAAAAAAAAAAATTGGATGAGTTTCTCTTCCCTTCCCTTTGCTTCTGGTCCTCTTCAGGCCTAAGTGGATTGAATGCTACCCAATAAACTTGAGGAGGGCAATCTACTTTATTGAGTGCACAAATCCAAATGCTAATTGTATCTGCACTGCAGGCACCCTCACAGACACACCAAACAATGTTTAATCTGGGCACACCATGACACACTCAACACATAGACTTTATCATCACAGTATACAAACAGAAACTGTCACACTCTTTGAAGACATAGATTTATGAGACAGAATATAACTTTACGAGCTTAACAGCTCTTCCTTGTTTTACTCTGGCTCTTTCCTCTTACTAAGGTAACCACTACTCATTGCAATTCATCCCTCTTACTAATCCACTGATCCTGATTTAGTTAACCTTTCATGACATCTATAATGGGCTTAGCATACTGCAGTAAGTGTGGAGAAAAGAGAGCCAATTAGTAGTAATGTGTGTGAAGCTCTGTTACAGGGAGATTGCAAGACAAGGCAAGGCGAAGCATTACAGTTTGTAAAATACAGATTAACGGAATAAAAGTAGGTTGCAACAGCCACTGAGGCTGCACCTTCATAAAGACAACTAGGATTGGATAAGCCAGGAAACAGGGAAGTCGAATAGCATTCTGTGAGAAAAGAATACCAGGAGAGCTCTGAAGGGACATCACCCCTGGAATATACATGCAAGCTGGGACTGCTGACCGTAATAGAGCAGAGATGTGCCCGCCAGCTCTAATGCAAAATTAAAATAGTGTCCTTGCCTCAGGTGGGAAAACACCATTTTAATGAATAAGTGATGGTAGTCATAGATTTTCTGTTTGAGTAAAGGATGGATGAATTACTCAATAAGCAGTCTGTCTATGGAAAAAAGAGTCTGGTTCCTTATCACATATCCTCCATACAGAGATGCAAACATTTGCATAGAAATGAATTGATTTGGAAAAGGGCAGAAAAGGGGAAGCAACAGGGAGAGTTGATGGAGCTGGCAAGAAAGTGCAAAGGAAAATACCCTTATGGATTTGTTTAATAAGACTCTCTTCCACTTATGGTTTATAGTGCCTTTGGTAATTTAACTCATGTGGCCACCTCTCATCCATGTCATTTTAGATAGAGAGGAGACGATTTAATTTTAAAAGAGGAGTAATGACTAGTTTGTATCTAAAAATCATTCATCACATGAAGTCTTAAAAGTCATATATATCAGTATTTGAAAATACGTAGATTATAACTATTTTAAGAAACTTAAAGTAGAACCTAAAAATGGAAATCTTTCTTTTGCAGAATCTTAATTTAAGTGTGTCTTATTTCTTAGTCTTATTTTATTATTTTTTGTTTCCAAAAACAGTATTTGAAAACGCACTTACTTTTTTTTTTTTCTATTCACCATATCTAATTGGAAGTAAAGCTATGTGACTTTAGAGAATTACATTTTACATGAAAAATTATTCTGGGCTACTTTTCCCTCCTTTTTATCCTTAAATAAATATATATGTCATTGTTGTATCTATAAGAAATTATTAATTGAATTTCAATGAGTGTTTAGAAAAACACTCATAAATTAGAAGTGCTGGAATAAGCAAAATCAATTTTTTTTATTGTAGGATCCTTTGATTTTGTAAAATATGCTAATGTACATTGTAAATCTTTAGAAGTAGTACATTGTATCAAAATATTTTTCAAACTGCTTGATTTCAGGACTATTTTTAACAAAATTCTTGAAGGGCTTTGTAGAATATAATACTAAATCTATTACATTAAGAAGAAAAACTACTTAGAAGGTGATATTATCTAAGAAATGCCAATTATGAAAATAAACTCTACTTTTAGAAAATTGGGGAAACAAAAATCTCAAGTTGAAGTGCTTTTTAATAGGACTTTAATAATAAGCTCTTCCTCTTAGAAGCCTGTAAATATTCTTAAATGCTTCAAGGTGGGTAGTATATGAAGAATCAGGTCCTGGAGTCATATGCATTTGAACTCCAAGTTTAGCACTTACTAAAAGATGACATGGAGCAAGTTATTTGCTTTCTAAATCTTAATTACCATGTCTCTAAAATGAAGTAAATAGTAACTCCTTTTAAAACAGATAAAGATT
The DNA here is from genome assembly GCA_004027655.1 of Graphiurus murinus. Taxonomy (NCBI): domain Eukaryota; kingdom Metazoa; phylum Chordata; class Mammalia; order Rodentia; family Gliridae; genus Graphiurus; species Graphiurus murinus. The sequence goes on along the minus strand of PVLC010046167.1, from coordinate 775 downwards.
AAATAAGATAAGTGTGTATTAGAATTAAACATAGTAACTAGAAAAATTGATATGCTGTTATTCTTATACTGATATTTATTATTATATTTATAATAGTATAATTTTACATATATATATAAACTTAATCTTTAAGTTTTTAGACACTGTCAATTAAAAGTTAATCTAGTGGGGTACACTGAGGACTGTCTATAAATCCAGTACTTGGGAGGCTGACAGGGGGATTTCAAGTTCAAGGCCAATGTCAGCAACCTATCAAGACCCTGCATCAAAATTAAAAAAAGTAAATAAATAAAAATAGCTGGGGGTGTAACTCAGTAGCAGAGTGTTTCTGGCTTTGATCCCCACTACCAGATGAAAATATCAGTCTGAAACAACTCTGGAGGTCCTATGTTCATTGTTCCCTACATTGTGACATTTAGAAAGCATCTTCTTCAGGAAGTGGGAAGGAATGATCTATGGAAGTACAAAAAAATACTTTGTAATGAAAGTGGTTAGTCTGATGAGTAATCCCAAAGCATAGAACTTATATTTAGTAGCATTAAAAATCCACTATGGAAAATCCACAAAGAGACACTTATTCTATTTATATAAAAGCATTTTTAATTTCTTATCCTGTTAGTAACACTGTTCTGTAATTTGTTACAGGAATATGACACATTTAGCTTGCCAAAAAGATTAAGAACAACTTTATTATAGCATAAAAATTCTCATGGTAAATAAATCCACACAGATGCACACATATATACCTGGTCTAGATTTAGATGCATATATATAT
>PVLC010046166.1:0-11514 GCA_004027655.1 Graphiurus murinus | reverse complement strand
TTCCATAGACTTATAAAAGGATTGAGATAAATATTAGGAGACCCTGACAGTCACAAGAACATTTTCCTATGCTATTGAACGAGTGTAGTTCTATAAAAAGTCCCAAAATAGAGCTAGTATTTTGCCACCATGAAATATATCAAATTACCAATACCAAAATATGCTAAAATGAACATGCAGCGTGGAAGCTGTACCAAAGAGAATAGTCTTAGGCTCGTGAATATTGCAGTGTCTAAACAAGACTTCTTAGGTCGGGTTCATGAAAAAGGAACTTTTTTCCCAAAGAGCCATTATCATGGATATGTCAGCAGAAAATGTAGTAACTACCTAAAATTTCTTCATTCTATCATTTTCAAATGTAGGTGCAAAAGAGAAAAATCTAAATATAACTTTAAAAACTATTAGCTTATGAATAAAAATGTTGAGTGGTGCAATGTTATGTGCTTGGATTTTTAAACTGATACTGTATAATTTTGTTACAATACATTTTAATCTCTGGACCCCACCACTCTTAGTAGAAAGTTTTTGTCTTTACCTCTCTCTTACAAGAAGTCATCTTAGAAAATAAAAAAAACAGTGATATGTATGAATTCAAAGCAAAACAGTACTGTAAAATGGTAAAATATCATAAAAATAGCAGCATGTGAAATTCAAAACTGTTTTCTTTAAACATTTTCTAAAGCAAATGTTTAAGAATGAGCCACAAAATGGTACTTGCTCAACCTTGTCTATCCTTCAATACCTAAAACTAAGAATTCTTTAGAGGTGCTTTTATATTTATGATATTCCCATGATTAAATGTTTACTCAGATTTGTTTTTTAAAACATATATATTGCACAGGTAGTAGAATACCAGCATTCTGGTATCTCTAACATAAAATGTTATCTTATTTAACACATTAAACTATGCTACTGAAAATTAATTTTATCTCAATGTTTAAAGCCAATCATGTAGGACTTTTGAGCACATTATTCTCAAAACATCCCTAAACAAAATGAAAAAACACAGGCACTTGAATAGGTTATCAGTGACAAAAAAGTCGAGGCCACAACAATTTCATGACAAAGGGCAGTTATATTCTTTACATATAAACTTGAGGTCTTTCACTGATCCAAATATAGAAATGAGAACTATTTACAAAACTTTGATAAGAAAATCAGATCTCCCCCAAATTTCCAACTAAATAATTTCAGCACTGACAGCTCAAGTCCTGACTCATCCTCTACAAGCATCTGAATTCTAATCCCCCTTTTCTCTATCCCAGGACAAACCCTCCATCCCACAGTCTAATCATACCTTCTTTGTAAAACTCACCACTCACCTCAAGATTCAGGGCATCAAAAATGGTTGTAATTTCAAAAGAGTCCACATTGCAGTATAAATTCTGCAGCACCACAGGCATCAGGAGTTTAGGAATCTTAGTCTGGCAATATTTCATTCAATAATATTAACCAATAAGAATGTGTAAATATCAAACATTTAATAGGAAGCCAGAGTAGCATTTTTAAATGACCAAAATAATTAATAAGCATTTTTAATGTTTTAAGTTGTTAAACATTTAAACTGTTAAAAGTCACTGGGAAAAATGTATGTATACCACACACACGTTTACCACCCAAATGAAAACACACAAAAGCTCCCGACAGCTGACAGTAAGACAATTAGACTTTTTTCTTCCTTAAACTACGTTAGCTTGGCCGTTCCCTAGACTCTTGGTTTACCAGCTCACAGAGTGCGTCCACCCAAGCGGCAGTGTAACGCTCGAGTTAGGGACCACGTTACCCTGCCCATCTGTGGCTGGGAGCTTCACACAAGGGCGCTGATGGACGGCGGGGCGGCGGGCCTCCTGCTTCCATCTACACGTCGCTGACGGGAAGGCTCGCGTCATCCAAGTCCACTGGGTCGCCATCTTTTTCCTGAGGGCCATTTTGACTTTGAGGTTTCAGCAGAGCTTGTTCAGTCACTTTGGAAGCTGGTTCTCTTGGAGAGACAGTCTGGACCTTGAAGTTCCCTGGCTTGACCTTGGCAAGAGATTCGTAAAATCCTCGCTTCTCCATGGTAAAGCTTGAGACCAGAGAGTGGCTGCGAGTGGCTGTGGAATGTGAGGCGCCTGCTGCTGTTGCTGCGCTGGCAGAACGGGCAGCGAGTTTGGATTCTGAAGGACAGCTGGAATGCTCCTGGAAAGAGGACTGGTGGTCAGACAGTCAGCCATTAACAACAGGGTTAGTAACTCACGTGAGACTTGATTCTCTGAAAAACAAACACCACACACACTCTCACACACACAAAGCAGAAGCATGAGCCATGCAGCATAAATGTGCGAGTTCTTTCCCAAAGCAATGCATTTTAGGAGTGAGTTTGAAGCAATGACAGCCAACAACCATTTCCACTAAGAAACTAGTCCTGTCACCAACGCTGAGTTTGGCAGCTTGTGACACTTTGAAGACTTAGCCAGACTAAACCAGGACGCAGTGTTCCAACTGCAGCTGAACCGGGTTGAAAGAGTACATTCTCAATCAACAATGGGAATTATTTCACATATTTTAGAAAGATGAAAAACAAAATGCAGAGTGCAAAAATGTAAGGCCATAAATTTCTTTGATAAGCAGGAAACAAAAACTTTTCATTTTATTTAATTTCATTTATTTAATTTTGAATATGGCATATTCATATAGTTTTAAGATTTTTAAAGAAAAGATACACATGTAGTCCTTTTTAAAAACTTTTGTGAGGTAATATCAATTATGCATATTAAATATGGAGGGGGGTATTCCATTTCTGAGCTATACCTCCAGCCCTATTTTTTTTTGAAACAGGGTCTTGTTAAGTTGCTAAGACTGGCTTCAAGCCTGTGATCCTCCTGTCTCAGCTTTCCAACTACTGGGATTATAGATGTGTGCCAGTGTGCCCAGCTATGAATATTAATTTTTTTTTTCAGTACTGGGGCATTCTACCTCCAAGTTACACCCTTACTCACCATCCCCTTTTGGTACTGGACATTGAACCCAGGAGTATTCTACATCTGAGCCACATCCCCAGCCCTATTTTGTTTTTTTTACTTTGAAACAGGGTTTTGCTAAGTTCCTGAGGGCCTCACTAAATTGCTGAGGCTGGTCTCGAACTTGCAAATCCACCTGTTTACCATTCACCACCATGCCTATGCCTGGCTCCTTTTCTATTTTTCAAATTTTTTTTTTTTTTTTTTTTTTTGCGGTACTGGCGATTGAACTCAGGGGCATTCTACCTCCGAGCTACACCCCCAGGCCTATTTTTTATTCTTTATTTTGAAACCGAGTCTCACTAAGTGCCTCACTAGGTAGCTGAGGCTGGCCGTGAACCTGGATCCTCCGGTCTCAGCCTCCCGAATGCTGGGATTACAAGCATGCGCCACAACACCCAGCTTCTTTTTTTCAATTTTGAAACAGAGTTTCACTACATTGCTGAGGCTGGCCTTAAACCTGTAATCCTCCTGCCTCAGCCTTCCAAGTACTGAGAGTACGGGTATGCGCTGTCACACTGGTTTTTTTGTTCTTTTTAATGGTTCTGGGGATTGAACCCAGGGTCATTCTACCTCTGAGTTATACTCCCAACCCTATTTCTTTTTCATTTGAAATAGGGTCTCACTAAGTTACTGAAGGCCTCAGTAAATTGCTTAGGCTGGCTTGTAACCTGGGATCCTTCTGTCTCAGTCTTCCAAGTACTAGGATTATGGGCATGTGCCACCATGCCCCGCCACACTCAGCTTTTAATATGCTTCTAACTAGATCAAATCTGAAGATACCTTTAAACATGACCATTCTAAATGCGTTATGCCAAATAGTTCCTAATATATGAGTTCATTTATTATACCAATGGCTTTGAAAACAAAGTGCTACAAATTACCAAAACATGAGAGAAGTCTATAGTACATGGCTAAATTGCACCAGATTTGAAATACCATGCAAATTATAGTAATATACAGTTTATCCAATGCATATGCATGCATGAGTTTGAATATATTATTAGAACAAAGGTGCATTTCAAGTGTTGTAATATAAAAAACTCAAAATACATAAAATATAGAAATGGAAACTCTTGCAGCAACTCAGTAGATTAATTTTTAGAAGCTAGCTTAATGTCTTTCTCTTAGTAACACTGGATTCTTTCAGTATTTTTTTTAAATACATATATTCAACCTGATGACTACAATGAAATAGTTTGTGTTAGTGTTGACAAAGTCAGTTTTGACAACTGCAAAAGGCAGTTTGGTTAACTCAACTTTCTACAATCAGTTGTAAGTAGTGAGTAAGTCCGGGCAACTACTAAGATGGCACGTTTGCGTGAGAGCCCACATACGTGCTGCATTCACCAGTTCTTGATGTATACCTCTGTATACAAGGGTTCGACAGCCTTCTGGCCTGCCGCATCTGGAACACAGTGCAAAGCTAGGATTAGAGTTCACCTATACTTGGGAGAGGGAGGAAGAGAAAGGTCTGCTGAAGTGACAGTCCAGTGTGCCCCACCACAAGCACGAAACACAGACACCCTTCTCCAGCTTTTCCTCTCCCCAACAGACATTGTTTTTGCAGAGAATCTTGTACTTGACTGCTGAAAAAGTCACATAAAATGCAGACAGTTACAAAATTAACACCTATGAAAGTGACCTCTTAGATATTCCAAAAAGGATATAAGTAGAATGATAACTAAGAAGTGAGAACAATGGATTTCTATTTACTGACCTATAGTTATCTCTACCAGGAAACCATTTAAAAACAGCATCATAACCAAGAAAAAATATTAAAAGCATAGAATATTTAGTTTATATAATGAATCTATGTAACAAAGAATACCAATTACACATTGGGTTACTTTCTGCTAATGACAATGCAACATTTTAAGACACCACAAATTTTCATTTCTCAGTACGATGTGTATTTTCAGATCAGAGATGACTGGACCAAGTATTCCAAAGAAAATCTAATTCTTATGGAACACCTGAATATGATATAAAATAACTTTTCTTACTATTTCTTATTAGAATGTTCAGTTGTTTTGACTTTATTATCATGCTATCACAAAGATAATTACTGTAGTTTTCAGAAGCAGACTTTTATATTAACCAGCTAGAAAATGAGAATAAAAACATGAAATAGAAAAAACCGAATGTGAGTACTAAATTGCACTTGAGATTCCAGCTTGGTAGTGGTCTATGGAATTGTTAAGCCAAATAACAACAATAATAAAAACTAAATTGAAATTAGGGAAGTAAAGAGGAAATTGAGAACTAGAACAAAAGGTGCTTGACATGATCAGGCCACAAACCATACCAGGTCTGTCAAATTATGCCAAACCTAGACCTACTGACAAAAACTGCCAAAACAAAGCAAGAAAATGCTTATTCTTAAGTCGTTCTACTTGTGCATTTAACACAATACAATGCACAGAAAGTTACGTATACATAACATTCACTACAAGGAAGCATTAAATTAGAAATGCATTATTTTTTGCAAGTCCAATTGGTATGACAGTTAACATGCAAATAAATCTCAATAAAGAAACTTAGAAGGATTGGGGGAGAGGGAAAAAAAAAAAGAACAACCGGATGGGGGCACCCAAGGGAGTATGGCCCCAGAGAGCAGGATACCTACAGAAGGCGCTGATCTGCCGGGTCCCCGCTGGGCTACGATGGCTCCTGAGACGGCTTTAATCCAACTGTGCATCTCTTCAGGGCTGTCGGCCTAAAGGAAAGGAGCAACTCATTTCGTCAATTTGTCCTCAAAATCGCTTCCTACTCTATACATCCAACATATTCATATTGGTAACTCATACTATAACAAAATCATTCTAAAGCAATGGTTTCTCAAAAAAAAAAAACAAACACAAACACAAAAGAAAACAAAACAAAAAACTGGAAGCACTTTTCAAAATCACATTTTGCTGGAAAAGTTACTGTACCAAGACATAAAAGGCAGGCGCTTGATGTTTTGAGATCAGACACATCAAAAAGTGTCAGTGACAAGGAAACAAACTCAGACAAAGGTAAGAGTATTCTTTCATTAACTGCTAAGAAAAGTAAAATTCTAAGCTGGGCGTGGTAACGCATACCTGTAATCCCAGTATTTGGGAGGCTGAGACAGGATCCCAGGTTCCAGGTTAGCCTCAACAACTTAGCAAGGTTCTCAGAAACTTAGTGAGACCTTGTTTCAAAATAAAAAATTAAATAGGGGTAGAGATTTAGCTCAGAGGTAGAATGTCCCTATGTTTAATCCCCAGTACCACAAAGGAAAAAAACAAAAACAAAAACAAAAAACCACCACACATAATTCTAGAAATCAATCTGACTAAGGTTCATGCTCTGATGATTCAACCTGATCTAAAAAGTTATCCTAAGGATATGAGAAAGTCAGGCATATTTATACATAAAGGTGTTTGTCTTCAGATTAGTTATCATAGTCAATGCACGAAAACTAGCTAAATGAGTGTTCAGTAACAGAGACAGTTTATTTGCGGAGCATCCACACAATGGAGTATGATAAAATTTTTAAAGGCTTTCAGAGGATTTTTAATGACATGGAAAAAATGACTACAATATATATTTAAAAACCCAGAATTTAACACTGTACTTAGTATGACCCCATTTGATGTAAGAAAGGCAGAAAAAGAATTTTAAAAAAAAGGTTGCCTGAATGTGGGATTGTGTTTTGTAAACCACATTTTCTTAACTTTTTATATTTTCCAATTTTCTGCAATAAGCATATGTAACTTTTTAAAAACAAATTATTCTTTTAAAAACTTTCTATTTAATAATCAATATGGTAAGCAAAAAGTGCATTTTAAATTTAAATACAGAATATCTATTCAGTCCCTAGTACTGCAAAAAACATGCTTACTGCTAGTGAAATTGTTATCTACCACCTTTTTTTTTGCGCAGTACTGGGGATTGAATCCAAGGGCATTCTATCTCCAAGCTACACCCCTAGCCCTATTTTTTATTCTTTACTTTGAAACAGGGTCTCACTAAGTTGCAGAGGCCCTCACTAAGTAGCTGAGGCTGGCCACAAACCCAGATCCTCCACTCTCAGCCTCCCAAGTACTGGGACTACAAGCGTGCGCCACCACGTCCAGCTTATTTCACTAATTTTTAACAAAGAATAACTTCATTCCTGAACATACAACCTATCAATTACCCTTTATGTAATGCCCTTTTACTAAATTGGTGAATTATAGTTTCAACCTCAAAAGAAATAGCTTTATTTCACTTCTAAAGTTATTAATTTCTTCTGAGAGGATCTATAATCTCCAAATAAATATCTTACCTGTACATAGAAAGTTCGAGACGTTGTTACAATTTCAAACAGGTTGTCCCTCATCATTATGTCACTGTTGCAGGAAAAAACATTATCCATTGTATTTAAATAGCAGCTGCTTGATAGTTTTTCTTTCACTTGTTTATGCCAAGTATGTGTCAATAATGAAATATTAGAGATATAACTGATTTAACAAAACCAAACAATCTTTTCCTGTTTATTTTGCTATTTTGCACTAAATTTTACATGTTTTATGTAGTTTTACAAAAGGTTCATAAAGCAACTTCAAAGCTTCTGTGAACAAATCAGTTTGCTCAAGGAAACACTGGCACAGCAAACACCTTTTCTTGTATCACCCCTTACTCTGCAGCATCTCTGAAATTCTAAAACTGATAATACACAAGTTTGTCAAATCTGATGGTTATTTACAAGTTGTTCATGTTAATCTTTCCTTTTTCATTAATAAGCTATTTCTGAATTTTTAGTTTTTAAACGATTTCAATATTTTAATCTGAGAGTTTTGAAAATTCTAGTATAGTCCAACTATAAAGGGTTAAAAATAACACCAGAACTAATACGGAAAAGTACAATCTGTAAGCACATTAATGCAGCTGAGGCACTAGTGAGGTAGCCTCAAGGCAGAGCAGCCCCCCTTACCTTTGCTTACACTCCTGAACTTTGTGGACCTCTCTCAGTGGTATGACACGGAGGGGCTCCTTTTCCTGGCAAAAAAGCAAACCAGCAGATGCGGAACATTTATTCTTAACATCCTTTCCAAGTTAGTTGTGTGGTTTGGGGATCTGTGTGAAAATTATGTTTCTTTCCTCAACACATTTAAAATATAACTCTAACATAACTACCTTCTTAAAGCATCTGGCATCAGAATAGCTCTGTCTCTATTCACTTACTTACTTAATTACCTGTGATCCTCCTGTCTCAGTCTCCCAAGCACTGGGATTTCAAGTATGTGCCTCCATGCCCAGCTCTCTATTCACTTTAATGCACGGTTATTGTTGTGTCACTTTTTAAAAGCCATTAACCAGGACACTTGTTCCTCGACGGACTCCTGTGTACAAGTAAACGCACTACTTCCTCTTTTAGATGTCATTTTGACATAGGAGATATCTGAGCAGTGAACATTCAGGTTGACTTAAATTTCTTATTTTACAAATAGCACTTTTACATGGACACATTATTTTAATAAGCACCACTTACTGACCATTTACTAAATGCTGAGACATGCTAGATTTTAAATTTGTTACCGCATACTTTCCACAACCCTACAATATGTGTACTATTATTCAACTTGAGGAAACTAAGGACTAGGCATTGCTATGTAATACAATTAAATATAAAAATAATGTATAACTGGTTCCTAGCCGGGTATGGTGATGCTTGCCTATTATTCCAGTACTTGGGAGGTTGAAACAGGAGAATCACAAGTTTGAGTCCATACTTAGTGACTCAGTAAGACCCTGTTTTAAAATAAAAAAGTAAAAAGGGCTGTGGGTACAGCTTAGTGGTAGAGTATCCTGGATTAAATCTTCAGTACCTACTCACCCCTCCACACACAAAAAATATAACTGGTTCCTAATAGGATAATGCAATGCTATACATTCCATTAAAATACTATATCCAGAGCTGGGTGTGGTGGTGCACACTTGTAATCCCAGAATTTGGGAGGCTGAGACCAGAGGATCCGGGTTTGCGGCCAGCCTCAGCTACCTAGTGAGGCACTCCGCAACTTAGTGAGACCCTGTTTCAAAATAAAGAATAAAAAATAGGTCTGGTGGTATAGCTCAGAGGTAGAATGCCCCTGAGTTCAATCTCCAGTACCACAAAAAAAAAAAAAAAACTATATCCATATTTTACTGAACATGCTACATGAGATTAAGGCATACCAATATTTTATGTAGCACCAAGAAATAAATTATTTAATAATGAATTTTTAAAGTTTAACAAAAGCTTTATTTTTGAAATAATTTCAGACTACAAGAAACTTGTAAAAAATAATACAAAGAACTTTTACATACCTTGGTCTTATTTTCTAATATATTAATATTTTACATTTGCTTTATCATTATCTGTGAATATGTATGTGAATACACACACACACACACACACACGTTTTTCCTGAAATGTTTGAAGTATGATATGATGTATCTCTACTACTAAATACTTCAGTGTATATATAATCACAGTATAGAAATGGAAACCAGGAACTAAACATTAATGCAGTATTTTTATCTAATCCACAGGACATATTCCTATTTCACTAACTGCCCCGCATTTATTCTTTACAGCAAAGGAAAAAACATCTATTTTCTGTCCAGGTTTGAATCCAGGCTATGCCATTTATTTATTTGTGGTATTGGGAACTGAACTCAGGGGTAATCTACTTCTGAGCTATACCCCTGCTCTATTTTATTATTATTATTATTATTGTTAAAACAAGGTCTAAGTTGCAGAGCGCCTCACTAAATTGCTAAGTCTGGCTGTGCAGCTGTGATCCTCCTATTTTGGTCTTCCAAGTACTGAGATTACAGGCATGCGCCACCATTCCTGGTTTCTACCTTATATTTATCTGTCAGGTCTCTTGGCCTCCTTTAATGGGAATAAATTCTTCTTCAATTTTTCTTTCTCTTTCATGATTTTTTTTTGGGGGGTATGGTGCTGAGAATTGAACCCAGGAGCTCAGGAGCATTCTACCTCCAAGCTACACCTCAGCCCTATTTTATTTTTCACTTGGAAACAGTTTTGCTAAATTGCTGAGAGCCGGGCGTGGTGGTGCACGCTTGTAATCCCAGCATTTGGGAGGCTGAGACCGGAGGATCCGGGTTCGCAGCCAGCCTCAGCTACCTAGTGAGGCACTCCACAACTTAGTGAGACCCTATTTCAAAATAAAGAATAAAAAATAGGGCTGGGGGTGTGGCTCAGAGGTAGAATGCCCCTGGGTTCAATCCCTAGTACTGCAAAAAAAAAAAAAAAAAAGTCCCAGCCAATTATTTAAAAGAAGGTTTCCGTTCTATACATTGCGTTTGTCTGCCGTTTATCAGACATACTGAGATTCAGGTCATACGTTTTTGACAGGAAACCGCAAATGTGATGCTGTGTTCTTCTTAGTGTACCACCCTTAGGAGGCACATGATGGGGTGTGACACATTACTAGTGTATAACCCTTGAACTCTGGATTAAGGCCAATGTTGCCAGTTATTATAACATTACTCTTTGCTTTCTTCTTTGTTAGTACCTCGTGAGAAGATACCCAAGTTGATGTAGTTTTTAGTTTCATCATTTTGCTCACAAGTTTTATCAGCCATTGAGGGTTCTTACTTGAAACCATTATTCACACAGAGGCTGCCAAATGAGGACTTTTCCAACATCCAAATCCATGTACACATATTAAACTGGATGTGACTGAGGAAACGCTTTCCCTCTCCATGTAACTCATTTTACACTACAGGCTATAATCCATTACTATCGGTACTTATTTGCTTGCTTAGAGGTCCACACTTGGGTCTTTGGGAGCCCCACCATTCTCCAAGCTACTTCCCGATTTTCTGGCACAACTAGGTGTTCTGGGCTCAGCTCACACTTCACTTGCCGCAGCTCTGAGAGCAGTTCCTTATCCAAGCTCCTCCTGCATACCAAGGAGCACTTACAGGTGCTGCAGGGAGGGATGTGTGGACCTCCTCACTCAGCCACAGCCTTCTCAGAATAGAGGAGGAGTGATGTTAGTGCAATTTTAATTTGCATTTCTCTAATTACGAGTGAGTTCCTGTGATCTCTTTTTATATTTTTAAGGGCCATTTCAGTGTGTGTGTGTGTGTGTGCGCACGCGCGTGCATGCATGGGTATATGGGTGTGTATTTACTGGGGATTGAACCCAAGGGCATTCTACCTCTGAGCTACACTCCGAGCCCTATTTTACTTTGAAACAGGGTCTTGCTAAGTTGCTGAAGGTCGTGCTAAATGGCTAAGGCTAGCCCCAACCTGTCATCCTCCTGCCTCAGCCTCCCAAGTACTGGGATTACAGACCTGTGCCACCAAGCTCAGCTTTCATTTCTTTTTTTTTTTTTTTTTTTTTTTTTGCGGTACCGGGGATTGAACTCAGGGGCATTCTACCTCCGAGCTACGCCCCCAGCCCTATTTTTTATTCTTTATTTTGAAACCGAGTCTCACTAAGTTGCGGAGTGCCTCACTAGGTAGCTGAGGCTGGCCGCGAAC